>BGPR01019519.1:14001-29141 GCA_013235015.1 Araneus ventricosus
CATCTCCGACTGGGGAGCAAGCAAAATTTTTTCTAATTTAGGTAACTTCAAAATAACAGATAATAATTGATTATTTGGAAAAATTAGCTATTTGCATAACGTTGGTGCAGTAAGAATTGTCTGACTGAACGGCAAGCAAAAATAGAAAATGAATTATGAACGTAAATCTCTTAGGAAATGAAATGAACCACACCGATATTGGGAAAAAATTTGTAGTTTATTATCTAAGTCTCATAAAAAAAAAAAAATAATAGCTGAAACAAGTGAAAATAATTATTAACAAATTTTAAACCTATAAATGTACATCTTCATATATCTAATAATAATAAAGGAGAATGTGAGTGTTTGTGTGTGTATTGGTTCTCTACAGGGCAGACCGCTGGACCTAGAGCTACGAAATTTGGCACAAACCTACTTTGGAGTGTGGGAATGTGCACCTCGGAGCCTTTTTTTACTTTGTTGTATACAAAGAGAAAGTGTTGTAATCATCAAAAAAAATTCAAACTCGAGATTTTGACGAATTTCCACTTAGAAAGTATACGAGAAAGTTAAGGGGAGATCACTCCCACTGGTTGAAATTTTATTTAGAATTTTAATTAATTAAAAATTAAGCAAAATTGACGTTTTCCATTAATAACTTACGAAAATATTACAGCACGAAAATCCTTTTTATGCCATCTAAAAGTTCAAAAAATTACCTTTTCAATGATATTTTATATGAAAGCTCACGACCCTAAATACATCATTCTCCATCTCAATTCATTTTCGAGAAAAATCGCAAAAACACTACTTCATTGTACATTCTCTAGGAGGGGTAACCTTGACTGTGTTCCCAGTCTCAACAACTGGCCCGATTTCACCAATTCATCTCACTTTGTAAGCATAGCTAACAAATCAGAATCCTCCACATTTATTGTGCAAGTTTAAAATAGTATTTTTGATCTTTTTAATGATATCAATGAAGTTGCCATATTTTTTTCTCTAATTTTAATTTGTAAAAATATTTTTAGCCATAATTTACAACAATACTTTTCAATGTTGCAATCTGATTCAAACCGTTGCGAGTGTTTACACAAATAATATTTAATCTCGTATTTCACTTCCATTACTGAAAGCTAAAGTAATGTCCTAATGGATTTTACTTTTTTTTTTGTTTCATCAATTTTTCTGCGAAATCTGTAAATGAAGTCCTCTAAGGTAATAATTATATTTGGAAACATTTAGTAAGCTCAATGATTATGGTTGAGTGTTAATTTTTTCTATCAGCATGTTTTAATCCAGCTAGCATACTGCAAGACATAAAATGTGTCACGATATTTTCATACTGAAATCAAATGCATATTTTGCATAAGGAATAAGAAAGGTGCCGATGACATGCAATTAGATATTAGATGACACATGCAATTACTTGACTCCATTAGGGAGGTTCATGTATACAATGAACAGAATAGATGCAAAGCTACTAAAGGAACACGAATTAAATGTCTATAACAATTTGAAGTTTAAAATTGCTTTTTTTTAGGGAACTATGAAAATCAAAGTATGCACACGAGATTCAACTGAATTTATATTCCTGACGAACAAGCTAGTCGAAGAGGTTGGCTAGTACATAATTCACCAAAACCTCTTTTCAGTGGATACCCACTTAGTCCATTGCAATTAGACCGAAAAATGGCAAATAGGGGAAAAAATTTATATAGTTTTGAAACTTTAGTCAAATACTTCTTTGACCTCAAGGATATCGAAACCGAAAAGTCTCCACCTCTCCGGGGGGAGCTTCCGCCACTATGGGGAAAAAACTGAAGTGAAGTGGAATGTTAGGTTAGTTTTTCCTAGATTTCTTCAACCCTACATATTCAATGTTAGAAATGGTGTAGATGAAAGTCGTAGAGCATAAAATTCTGCGTCGAATGAGTACCAACACTATATATTTTGTTGCAGTAGTATGATTACAAACTCTTATCAAAGTTGCAATGATTTTTAAATTTTCAAAAGAAATTCATTATTCTTACAAAAGGCGACGCATACAATCACATATTCTATCTAAATAAAGTTTGTATGTATAAGTATTCACTTTTGTAAGCACATGCATATGTCAGTAAACCAATACCAGAGCGCTAGTGTGGTGTGGAAGTCAGGAGAGAGAGTACAAATAGTCCATTGCAATGAGACCAAAAAACGACAATTAGGAGAAAATTTTATAAAGTTTTGAAACTTTGCTCAAATACTCTTCTGACATCAAGGAAACGGAAACTGTAAAGTTTCCACCCCGCGGGGGGGGGGGGGGACTTGCAATATCATCAAAGCACAAAATGATCATACCCAGCTTATAAAACAATAATTAACATTGCTTATTTCTTTAACTGCAATAAATTATTTTCATAAATATTCTAATTATATGTAGCCTCTTGCTGGCCATGTTTTAAAATATCTTTGATACAGTTCCAGAGCGACTAGTTGGTAACACTGACAACCTTTACTTCGTTCTTGATGGAGGCTCTCTTATTCATCGTGTAGTATGGCCAAAGCAAGAGACTTTCGGTGATGTTTACACCACATATATGTCTTATACCAAGAGGCATTATGGAGATGAAGTAACAGTTGTTTTTGATTGATATACCGAAAGCAGTGTTAACACAAAGGTTATTGAACACCAAAGGCGAAGGATGAAGCGTACCTCAAGAGAAATAATTTTTAATGAAAGTACCGTTCTCCTTGACCCTCAGAGACAATTTCTAAGCAATCTTGTAAATAAGGAGTTTTTCATTTCGCAAACTCGCTAGCCACTTGGAGAACGTAGGCATATGCACGTTTGTAGCAACAGATGATGCTGATGTACATATTGTGAAGACCGGCATAGAGACATACGAGAAGATTAAGGAACAAGTTTATGTAATTGCCCAAGATGTTGATATTCTTATTTTACTTACTGCTCTTACTCCAGACTATATAGATATTCTCATGTTGAAAGAGGGTAAGGGTAAAGTCTAAGATAGGTTCCATAGCTCTAAAGATCTGCAGAATTCTAATCTTGTGATCGAATGCAAAAAAATCCATTCTCTTCGTTCATGCGATTAGTGGTTGTGACACAACCTCAGGGTTCTATGGAAAGTGAAAACTACAAGCAGTGCAATTGTTCAACCTCAGTAAATACCTGCAAGATATCCCTGAGATCTTTAATAACACTAAATCAACTTACACTGAGATTGAAAGAGCAGAAGAGGTTCATCATCGCATTGTACAGCAACATGAAGAAAGTGGAAAGTAGCCTGAATAAGATGAGCAATTGCACTGCTTGTAGATTTCCCTTTCTATAGAACCCTGAAGTTGTGTCACAACCACTAATCGCATGAACGAAGAGAATGGATTTTTTTGTGTTCAATCACAAGATTAGAATTCTGCAGATCTTTAGAGCTATAGAACCTATCTTTGACTTTACCCTTACCCTCTTTCAACATGAGAAAATCTATATAGACTGGAGTAAGAGCAATAAGTAAAACAAGAATATCAACATCTTGGCCAATTACAACTTGTTTCTTAATCTTCTCATATAGTGGTCTTCACAATATGTACATCAGCATCATCTGTTGCTACAAACATGCATATGCCTACGTTCTCCAAGTGGCTAGCGAGTTTATGAAATGAAAAACTCCTTATTTGCAAGATTGCTTAGAAATTGTCTCTGATGGTCAAGGAGAACTGTGCTTTCATTAAAAATTATTTCTCTTGAGGTACGCTTCATCCTTTGCCTTTGGCATTCAATAACCTTTGTGTTAACACTGCTTTCGGTATATCCATCAAAAACAACTGTTACTTCATCGCCGTAATGCATCTTGATATAAGACATATGTGGTGTAAACATCAACGAAAGTCTCTTGCTTTGGACATACTACATGATGAATAAGAGATCCTCCATCAAGAACGAAGTAAAGGTTGTCAGTGTTACCAACTAGTCGCTCTGGAACTGTATCAAAGATATTATAAAACATGGCCAGCAAGAGGCTACATATAACTAGAATATTTATGAAAATAATTTATTGCAATTCCAAAAATAAGCAATGTTAATTACTGTTTTATAAGCTGGGTACAATCATATTGTGCTTTGATGGTATTGCAAGTTCGAGGGGGGTTGGGCAGGAAGTTCCCCCTCAGGGATGGAAACTTTACGGATTCCGTTTCCTTGATGTCAGAAGAGTATTTGAGCAAAGTTTCAAAACATTATAAAATTTTCTCCTAATTGTTGTTTTTCGGTCTCATTCTAATGGACTATTTGTACTCTCTCTCCTAACTTCCACACCACACTAGCACTCTGGTATTGGTGCTCTGAAATATGCATGTGCTTACAAAAGTGAATACTTACACATACAAACTTTATTTAGATAGAATATTTTATTGTGTGCGTCGTCTTTTGTAAGAATAATGATTTTTTTTTGAAAATTGAAAAATCATTGCAACTTTGATAAGAGTTTGTAATCATACTACTGCAACAAAATATATAGTGATGGTACTCATTCGATGCAGAATTTTATGCTCTACGACTTTCATTTACACTATTTCTAACATTGAATGTGTAGGGTTGAAGAAATCTAGGAAAAACTAACCTAACACTCCACTTCACTTCAGTTCCCCCCCCCCAGTGGCGGAAGCTCCCCCCAGAGAGGTGGAAACTTTTCGGTTCCAATATCCTTGAGGTCAAAGAAGTATTTGACCAAAGTTTCAAAACTATATAAATTTTTTCCCCTATTTTACCTAATTGCAATGGGCTAACTGTTCCTAGGAAAATTGACCACTCTAAAATTAGACATAATTCCTCATTTCCGATCAATCTAATTTTAAAAATTATCCAAAGAAAAAAGGACTTTAAATGAAAATTTCTCACTATATATATATATATATATCTTTTTTTTTTTTTTTTTCTTTCATTTTTAGAAAAAAGATAAAAAATTTGTGTCTGCTAGGGTCTTTCAGAGGTCACTTTTTCAATATTTTTTTAATTATAAAAATATATCTAGAATTGTTTCACCGGTAGATGTTGAGGAATTAATAACTATTTTTCCTAAAGTCGCCGAGTTGAAAGTTTCATTCATTGATGGCCGCAACCATATTAACAAATTTTTTGTCCAAGTTCGAATTAGCACCTGAAAGGCAAAAATGAACACTTTAATGCCCAAACCCGGTAGGGTCCAAAATTCATTTTTCTCTTCACATTGGAAAAGGAATGATTAATTTCTCTGATTTCCAGTGTTGTTTTTGAGTGTATAAATTTCTTGTTCTTTCTTTCCGCCATTTTCTCTTTATAAAATGTCCACGGTTGGACAGATGAAAGGAAAGCATTTCAGTGAAGTTGACCGCACGACAAACCCGACTGCTCAGAGGGGTTTGAGTGGCCATTAATAGATTTTATATGGGCCAAAAAATTCCACATCGAACAAAAATGGCCATTGAGAGGAATGACCACTATGTACAGCCACACTCTTGTGCAATACAGATACTTTAGTTTTACCTAATTATTCCGCCAAAAAGTGATCAGAACAGTCGATAGAAAAAACAAAATATTCAAATGTTCATCCGTCTTGCTGATCTCTTAGCTGACCGACTGAAAACAGTGAGCAAAATGTGAAATCCAATTCAGTTGCCTTGTCGATTATTCTCTCAAATATGGTGCAAACTAAAGGTCGAATGGACGACAATTTAAAAGGATGTCGGTCATTCTGTTGACTTAACCATTAATCAGACCTCAAATGAGAACAAAAATCACTTATCTCGACCGTTTATTATATAATAACTTAAAGATGAGGTTAAAATTATTAGATTCCTTGATACACTGCTCTCAAAATCTCCCAAAATCGCAAAGATTTTTGCCAACAAAAGTATTAATTTTTCGCCGACGGGGAGGGGGGGGGAAGAGGTCACTGAATGGGACGATTGCCCCCCCCCCCGAGAAAATGCATTATTGCATTGCACTACCCACAGCTGAACATTTGATCTCCAAATTGGTGGAAGCCGTAGGACAATACATGTGATTTGCATACAGTCTTCAGTCATTTTTACTTTCTCGCATACAAAGTATACAAAGAGAAAGTATTGTAATCGTCAAAAAATTCGAAGTCGAGATTTTGACGAATCTCCACGTTTTAGACCTCCCCGAATTCGAAAAACAGTTTTGGAATTATGTCTGTCTGTGAACACGATAACTCGAAAACCATTAGAGCTACGGGGATGAAATTTGGTATGTGGTCTTTAAACATAATTTGTAGGTTTCTATGAAATTTTAGACAAAATCCGTCAAAGGGAAGTCTGTCTGTATGTATGTCCGCGGTCATGTGAACACTATAATTCAAAAACTTGAATAGCTAGATGGATAAAATTTGGTACACAGTTTTATTGTCATGAATGTAGGTCCGCATAAAATTTTGGACCAAATCTGTCAACGGGTTGAATGTCGGTCTGTATAATCGCATACTTGTAAAAATGATATCTCATAAGCCCTTCGACTTAGATAAATAAAATTTGGTATCATGTATGCTAACATTAATTATAGATTTGTGCCCAAATTTCGTTCAAATCGGTTAAAAAACAGATGTTCAAATTGCATATTTAGTTCAAAATGCACATTGTAACTGTGTGTTGGCGAGCGTTTTGCTTATTTTACTCAAATTAGTATAGTTGGCATTTGACCTTGGCGATCTACGAAGGAAATTGTAGCGAGCCGCACTTCGGAAATTATGGCAACCCCTGAATCGAAAATTCGTTCCAACATTCTCCAGATGGAAGGTATGGCGAAATCTTGCGCAATATCACAGTAAGATTTCGTAGTCAAAAACGTTAAATAAAGTTCTGGTACCTCAGCACACGTAAAAATTGAGAACATACGCAATTCGGTTTGTAAAATACTAAGTTTCAGGAATTCATGAATTTGATATGTTTCATAGTAAATCACCATTCATAATTTTTTTCTCAAAATAACCAGGCCTTGTGTAAATACCCCACGAATATTTACCTATCTACTGGGTGTTTACCCACCCCACATTACTGGTCATATGCGAGAAAGTTTCGGGGAGGCCACTCCCGGGTCATTCCATGACAAATCAACACACTCTATAAACCTCACCATCTCGGTTTTTCATGAAATTTGGCAGAGATGTACTATTGATATAGACTTGTAAAAATACCAAATTTGATCAAGATATGTGGATTCCTTTCTGAATTACAGCAATGTAAATTTTCAAAAATTTTCCAAAAACAGCAAACGGAAATTTTTTTGAATTGCTCTAGGAGCTCTCCTAATTGAGCTGGAGAGCTGGGACAGGTGTCATTTTACAGCATTTTGCATGCTCTTTCCAATGGTATACAACATACTATAGGTTAGTATCCAAAATCTTTTATCAAAATTTAAACTAAAATTTTAATTTTAAATTTTTCAAAATAATTCCATGAATAGTTTGTATTGTTGTAAATCACCTGGCAAAATATTAATTTGGGATGACAATGGCTTAATAGTTAAAAAAAATTTTAAACTGAAGCTTGTTTTTCATTAATTCCCCGTATTGAGCTGAATAATACAAGAAAGCTAATATTTACACTAGCGTGAAAATAAATATGAATGCTAACCTGAAGGAAGAATACAGTAATGAATCTAAAATAATTAAATTATACATATTTGTACTTGGCACAATACTTATTAGCTCGTACTTTAACAATAAACAGATAAAATAATGACATTAAAAGGTAAAAACACAAATCAATACAAATAAAATTAAAATAAGATATAAACAAAGCATCTGGAGCGTGCTAAAGCTGCAAGCAACCAAGATAACAATGAAAATACAAAAAACACCTAACATAATGAATGAAATTCTTAAGAAATTAAGATTGAAGAAGGAAGGAGCAGTTTTCTGGACAGCACAAGGAAGAAAAGTTCATCTGGTGGCTTCTTTAAACTGCTTCTTCTTTGTTCAATCTTAATTTTTTAAGAATTTCATTCATTATATTAGGTGTTTTTCATACTTTAAAGAAGCTTACAAACATTTCAAAGACAAGTTTCCTTGCATAAAAATAGGTTTCTCTAAATTTGCTGAGTTCAGACCGTAACATTGTATGTTAGCTGATCAAAGTGGCACACACTCTGTTTGTGTATGCCTAACTCACCAAAATGTCAAATTGATTATAGACAATGCTAAAATGAATAATGTAACAAATGGCAACATAAAAAATTACAAGCAATGCCTACCAAAAGTACTTTCTAACCCATCAACAACTGATTGCAACATATGGGGAACTGTGTTTATTGTCCAAGTGAAACTGAGATAGGTACAATTTTGAAAGAATCCTTTGCTGTAAATTTGATTGAACAAGTTCCACTAGTGGTTTCAGTTTGCCAAAGACAAGTTTCCTAGATATCCTTTTCTTTCTAAAAACCTTAGAGAAATATTCAGAAAAATATATTGATTTATTCTGCAGCAAGTTGTCTTTTTTGGTTCAGCACAACTTCATTGCCAAACAACAGGGAGCATTCTTTAATTACAGAAAAGGATATCTCAAAGAGTTTGCTGTCACCTGTGATTTTTTTGAAACTAATAGCATAGCAAGATGAATCACAGAGGTATCACTGGACAAGCCAACAGGTCACAAACCATCCTTTTGTAATATATTTCAAACAGGAAAATAAAGTTGAACATGTTAGTTACGTAGTTGTTTCTGACTGCCTAGAGCACAACACAGTTGCTGTTTACACCTTTAAAAAAACTTCTACCCTTTCTGACATCTAAATTTCAAAAACTTCCAAACAAGATTTTTTTTTATTTTTCAGATGGGTCTGCCACCCAATACAAAAATAAGAAAAAATTTTGAACTTCTGCTTTCTTGAGGAAGATTTTAAAGTGAAAGGAGAGTGTTATTTTTCGGTCACAACACATGGAAAAGGGTCTTGCGAAGGAATAGGGGATTCAATAAAGAAATTGGCAGCTTGTGCTAGTTTACAATGACCATATAAAAATCAAACTCGAACCCCACGACAACTTTTTGAGTGCACTGTAGAAAATATTACCACAGTAGATTTTGCCTACTCAACCCAAGAGGAATATGCTGAATCAGAATTGTTCTTGAACAGTCACTTTGATCAAGCATTGGCTATCCAAGAAACCAAGCAATATCATGCATTCATTCTCAAAACTTCACCAACATTATTGGTAAAATACTTTTCATATGATTTGCAGGGTTCAGAAAAAGAAGTGTCAAAATATCCAAATAAACTGAAATTAGAAGACATATCAGGTTACATCACCACTGTCTATGAAGGAAACTGGTGGCTCAGCTATGTTTTGCAGAAAAATGAAGAATTTGATTAAGTACAAATAACTTTTCATCATAAAAGATAAGTATTCGGCCAAAGTACAAAAACATGTACGATTTAATTATTTTAGACTCATTACTGTATTCTTCCTTCAGGTTAGCATTCATATTTATTTTCACGCTAGTGTAAATATTAGCTTTCTTGTATTATTCAGCTCAATACAGGGAATTAATGAAAAACAAGCTTCAGTTTAAAATTTTTTTAACTATTAAGCCATTGTCATCCTAAATTAATATTTTGCCAGGTGATTTACAACAATACAAACTATTCATGGAATTAATTTGAAAATTTTAAAATATGTACTTTTTGAAAAATTTAAAATTTTAATTTAAATTTTGATAAAAGATTTTGGATACTAACCTATAGTATGTTGTATACCATTGGAAAGAGCATGCAAAATGACACCTGTCCCAGCTCTCCAGCTCAATTAGGAGAGCTCCTAGAGCAATTCAAAAAATTTCTGTTTGCTGTTTTTTGGGCAAATTTTTGAAAATTTGCATTGCTGTAATTCAAAAAGGAGTCAACATATCTTGATCAAATTTGGTATTTTTACAAGTCTATATCAATAGTACATCTCTGCCAAATTTCATGAAAATCTGAGGTGGTGAGGTAAATTTTGTTCAAAAACTGTGTTGATTTGACATGGAATGACCCTCCCGCTGGTTTTAGAGTAAGAAGAGCAAAGTAGAAAATAAAAAAAAGTCGGAAGTTATTTCTTCAGCAGAGCTTGGTGAAAGATTAAGCACCTAAGCTACAGCTATGTCAAGGAAATTCAACTATGTTGTCACTGGTGCATAACCTCGAAGTCTCGAAAAAAATCTCATTTGTGTGGGGGGGGGGAAATCAAGGATGCGAAAGCTTGACAAAATGTCCAAAGGCTCACCAATTGCTAGGTGTAGACATTAATAAACTGAGCCTTCTTTAGAAAACAACAATTTATTTACACAATCCAACACAAAATTAAATTTTTAAACCGACAAAGAATGATCTTGTACACAAGAGTAATATCTTGTACAAAAAAATTATCTCGCTAGCACAACAGAAGAGTCGTTTATCCATTACAATGGCATCCCTACAGTTCAGTCATCCCAAGGGAAGAAATTAAATAAAACTAAATTGTTGTTTGTATACCTTTTTGTTGCAATGTCTATACAGTACAACCTCGAAAATCTGGACTGCTCGGGGATTTGGAAGGTCTGAGTTTCGGAAATTTCCGGATTCTAGATATCTTACTTAAACCAATAGAGATGTCACCGTGTAGGTAAGTTATGTCACAATTAAGGCGCATGAGCAGAAGTCTTCAGACCCAGGAGTCACAAGGCAATGGCAAATGGTTGCTTTGGTAATGCCTCTAACGTTTGCGACCAATCAAGACATATCTACATGTTGATGTCAATTCCAACAACTCCATTAAAAAACACATTTTAAACAATAAAAACAGAAAGAGACATCAAAAAATGATACAAAGACAACAAAAAAATAGTAGTTTAAAATGAATAAAATGACTGGAATTTCTTCATCCTGCCTCAAGCGTTCTAGTCTAAAATTTATTTAGCTAATTTTTTCTTGTTAAGAGTTGAAAAAAATAGTACGGTTTTCGGATTTTAGAAGTCCGGATTGTACTAGAACTTCCTGTTATGTTGTTAAAATCCAAGAGCTCTCCACAGTATTCTCATAATACATTTTTAACTGTACTAAGCTTATTAGTTTTACTCAGCAAAATTTTGATACAACTTAAAACAGATGAAATGGGTTATGAAGAAGTGATTGTAGATGAAAATAGAACAGATATGTGAATTATGTATATTTTCCAACATATGGATGCATTATAATAAAATCCCTTTTCGGCAAGCTTGAAGGCAAAGGTAGATTCCTTTACGCTAATGTTACAAAAGTAATGAAATATTACATATTGATCAATACAGACATAGCCAATGACTTTGTTGTTTCTACACATTGCAATATTTACGATGTGATTCTGTTTTCATGACATTTAATTGTTTACTACATCAAGGTTTTATCATTCCATTTTTCATTCCAAAAGGTTATGCTAGATTTATTGGTCAGTATATTGGTCATTTTTTTATATCCCATCACATAATCATAGGAATCAAAGAAATAAACATCCCAGCAGAGCAAATATTCCCTAGATAACATTAAGACAGCAGATCTGAAACAGTAACAAAAAATTGACACCTGACATGAATGAATAAAGAATATGGATTTAAAAATTAGTTATTTAATCTAGGTTACCATATAATTGTGCGAACATTACTTTGTTATATGCAAAAATCACATGACATGAAATATTTAAACATTACTAGAATAGGCTCATTTAGAGAACCCCCTGGTTACAGAGATAATAGTCACTAAATTCTTAACACATAACAGAATAAAAATTATTAAACATTGCGAGTTGCAAATTTAATATGTGTGTTTAAAGCATAGGATATCATTGCAGCCATTTTGAACAACAAATTTAAATCTTCATCGACAGTTAAAAGCAAATACTTCGACAGAAAATCCCAAAACAATTTTAAAGTTAATGAGATATTTTTCAATATAAAAAAGGATAAAGGGAACTCTTATATATCTGTCTTTTTTGGCTATTTTATATTAAATTTATTAAACAAATCTTGGTGCAGCCATGTTTAGTTAATTATCAAATTAAAGTAACCTGTCAAATTAACTAATTATCAAATTAACTATTAAAATTAACTGTTTGATTAATTAAATTTAACTATTTACTTAAATAAAATTAAATATTTAATTAATTGTGACGATATCTTCACTAAAACCTTTTTTATGGCTCATAGTATATGCCAGCAATCTTAATCTTGTAATTATCTAATAATTATCTTGATTTAAATAAAAGTTATTGTATCTATGTATGTATGCTCCACATCGCGTCCTAAACCAGTGGACTGATTTCAACTAGACTTTGCACACTTTTTATTTGAGACAAGAGAAAGTTCATCTTCAACATTTCGAAGCCCAAACATTACTTAAAATTTCAGTTAATTAAAAATTAAGCAAGGTGTTTTTCCGCGATATCTTTTGAAAACATTATCTCACGAAACTATGTTTACACCTTATTAAATTTCAAAAAATTAGCATTTCAGTGACGAAAATTTCATTTCCATATAATTTGTTTCTCTCATTTTAATATTTTTTCAAAAGTAATTTTATACAGAATTCGTAACAATATTCTTTATTGTTGAAGAACAAGAATAATACGAATATATATAAGTGCCAGAATACATTCACAGAATTCTTGACGAATGCTAAAAGGAAATTTTAAAAGTAGACGATTAACAATTTATATCAGGACAAACTAATGATTGATTGATTTTCATTCTTTAAATTAATGAATAATTAACTCGTTAATTTAATTGTTTCAAAATATTCATTGAACCCTTTCTCTTACTTTAGTAATTCTTAACAAGATTTGAAGTACCTATATAACAAATAATAATTTATGGAGAAAACGGCTGTTTTTAAAAATCGTTTTTTTTCAATTGATATTCTCATTTTAATTAAAAACGTTTCAGATCAGAAAAGGAATTTGTGTATTATAATTTTTATACGATAGTAGTTTTTTCATTAAAAAATTTAAGACATGAAAGCATTTCAATCCGGAGCAAACCCGGATATATCAGCTTGTTTATCTTATAATAAGTGGAAGTGATATCTTTTAGTTTACCTATAAAAACTACTTAAAAGTGAACTGATGAAAGCTTTTCAACAAGGTGCCGCATGCATAGGTTAAAGTGTATTCTAAGTAGGGGGTAAAAATCACTTTTCAGCTCATAACTTCTAAGTAATTCTTCCTGTCAAAAAACTTTCAATATCAAAGTAGTTTGCTATGATAAGGTGATAATTCCCTAATTGAAATTTTCTTTCTATCTTCAATCGTAACTTAGCTGCGGGGAAAAGATAAATTGGCCCCCGCCGCTCAACAACGCTTTTAAGCTCATAACTTCTAAACAATTGTAGCTGCCAAAAAGGTTTAATATAAAAGTTGTTCGTTATGATAAGGTGATGATTCGTCTAATTGAATTGTTTTCTATCTTTAGTCATAACAGAGCTATGGGGAAGTGATAAAATGGGGGAGGGATTGAAAATGGCATTTTAGCTCATAACTTTTAAAAATTTGTAGCTATAAAAAAAGTTTGAATACAAAAGTTGTTTATTATGAAGAGGCAATAATTCGCTTATTTTGATTTTTCATTCTATCTGCAATCGTAAAGGAATTATGGGAAAATGAAATATTCTGTCCTCCACCATTTCCACCCCTTTTTAGCTGGTTAGCCCATCTACAAACTCGGCCGATATTTTCACCGACCTTAAGACATATCCCTCGCTGGTTAAAATCTAATCAAAATTACTCTAGTTATCGTGTTCACAAGATAACATGGGCAAAAGCGTTATGTATATACGTCTCTACTAATAATAAGGAAAAGAACATTTCGCCCTCTATTCTCATAAGGATTAGAGCTACAAGAATGAAAGCGGGTGGAAGAGATTGCAAATGACGAGAGCTTTCCAACAAGGGGTAACATGCATAGGTTAAAACGTACTTTAAGTTAGGGGGAGAGGAGGGGAAGGTGGGAAAATCACTTTTCAGCTCATAACTTCTAAGCAATTGCAGTTATCAAAAAAGTTTAAATTGAAACATTGTTCGTTATGATAAGGCAATAATTCGCCTAATTTGAATTTTCTTTCTATTTTCAATTGTAAAGGAATTATGAGAAAATGAAAATTTCCACACCCCATCATTTCCACCCCCTTTGAGCTGGATAGCCCATCTACGAACTCGACCGAGATTTTCACTATCCTTACAACATATCCCAAGCTGGTTAAATTTACATCAAAATTACTCCAGTTATCATGTTCACAAAATAACATGGGAAAAAGCGTTATACACACATATATATATATATATATATAAACTTTTTAACGAAGGGTGGTTTTGGGTTCTAGGGGTCATGATCGGTGAAGATCTGCAAAAATTTTCCGAAAGTCGTGTCATGAGAACCATTGCAATAGGTAGATTTTCCTATAAGGAATCTACCTAATATATTGTTGTGGTGATTGTGACACTTGGCGATATTTTTGATGCCAAATGCTTGTTTGGGAAGCATAAGGTCTCGAGGTTCAGCGAAGCTTGTTTCTCAACATATGTAGAAACTTCTAGGAAATTTGATCCTTCGCCTCGCCAGATTATAAAAGGTGAACAACTGCTCCGAAATTCAGTTTCAGAGTTGTTTGAGCAATCTAACGCGGTGAATCCTAATGAGCTCTGCAATCTTTTGTACAGTTTGCATTCTATTGTAATTGAGTTATATAAGCATACTTCTTGACACACTTGAATTTGTGATTTTTGTCTATGCTATTGATTGCTGAATCTGTGCAGCCAAACTGTCTGCAAATTAAATTATTTTGAATCCAAAGAAACGTGCACCAACAATTGCACCTCCTTTTGGAGGTGCAAATGGAAGTGAAAGACTGTACTCAATGCAAAAATATATATTAGAAATCCAGAATTTTGAGGCTCAGAATTTTACACATTTTTTCTTTATCCTTTAGGACTTCTTTTATGATAATATAAAATTGAAGAATTTGAATAAGTTTAAGATAAAAAAATATTGACTTAAATACATTTTTCTGTTTTCAAATTTCATTGAAGATCAATGCACAACTAGATTTTACAAGTTGCAAATTTTTATCATCAAAACAGCTTTGATATAGGACCCCATTGGCAATATTTTGTATGATTGGCGACTTT
>BGPR01019520.1:0-12788 GCA_013235015.1 Araneus ventricosus
TTTCCTTACAATTTCAAGTTTAAGCTTACAAAAATCAAGTTTAATTTTCTTTTGCCAAATTTAACTTTTTTTAATTAAATTATTTTTGCAAGTTGCAAAAGATTTTCGGAAGCAAAGTGATTTTAATGTCTTACTTAACCATCACTCATACTCCCCCTCCCCCCTTGTCAGCAAAAATAAGCAAATCGCAACCCCCACCCCTTGGGTGCTTACGTACTATTTGAACGGCCCCTATCTTACTCCAGAACCACTGTCGGAAATGTCGCTTCAAAAGTGTGAAATCTGTGAGATCACATTCAAGTATCACAATTTTTTATAGCTTCGAATTTTCTTTATGAATATATTATTGACACGGAAAAGAAATCATAAATCCAATAAATCGAAAATAAACTTCATTTGAATTTTTATTAACTTTATTTATTTGGTTTGGATTACCGGATCCGGTTTTCCGGATTGCAATCCCTATACGCAGCCGAAGACACTTTTTGGCTGGTTATTTCATTACGTTTTTCAGTAAAGTATCGAAAGTATTGTAATGTTTTTTATGATTCTTATTGTCAAGTGAGTAAAGTCTGTAAAGTTAAAGTGTTTTGGTTCACATAAGCCATGAGGCTTTTGACATTCGTCACGACGATACAAAATTTTTGTGATCTCAGCCTCCCATCGAAATCCTGTATTCGCCACTGTGTGTTAGTGTTTTGAAAGAGGGTCGTTGTTTCATACTATACTTTGACTTCCAAGACCCCCTGGGGCGTGTTTGGATTTCAACCGAAAAAGTATGGTAGCCTTAATCTTAGCCCTTCTTTTTCATATTAGTGTTGTAATCATTTATCAATGAAGAATAAAATGAGTTTAAATAATTTTTGTAAGGATTATATCTCCTTTTTATTTCAATGTTTTTTTTATTTTAAAAATGTGCAGTGTGCATGTTTTTATGCTTCCGACGATCAAATTAAACGTTAACAATTCACCTTAATATGTGTACAATATTTTTACATTGGGTTTCTTTTCACTGTAATAAGTTTTTAAAAAGTCCAATACAAGACGAAACAAACACTTTTAAAGGACTGGTCCGTACTAAGAGTCGTCATCTGACCGCGGTTCAAAATTACGAGGTCCGTCCCTAAATAGCCCTCGTGTTGCTTCAAAACGGGACGTTAATATAACCTAACCTAACCTAACCGTACTAAGAGGTCAGAAAATATGAAAAAGAGCGGGTTTGGGTACAGAAAGGGTTGTTTTAATGGTTTGGGTGGGAACGGAAGTGAGAATTTAAAAAACTAATCCTGTCCGGATTTTTTAAAATACAGCCTGCCTTATGCCTTATTAGGACGGATAGTTGAGAATCAACTCTACGCATAGACGGATTATCAAATAGGCATCCTAGAGACCCCGCAACTTTGAAGGGACACGTGGTCTAGATATTTTATTTTTAGGGTTGCCATAACTGCCAAGCATTGACACGGGACGTCTAAGTTCTTAATAAATGGAACATGAAAAAAATGAGTAGGTTCTGATAAAAAAAAAATCAAAAGTTTAATCAATCTAATAAAAGGAACACGTAGAATAATAAAAACTATACAAGGCTAATCCTTTTTACCCCAGACATATTTTAAAATTGATTTAACTTTCTTAATTGTATTATTTCATTCTTTCACATAATTATAAAATTTGGAGCAAGTCATTTTAAAATTATAATGACATATCAAAATTGTTTCAATTGTCTTCACTGACTGAGTTTAAGGAGAAAACGGGACAAATGGCAATAGGGGACAGTCCCGTACATACCGGACGTATGGCAACACTATTTATTTTTTGCATCATTTTCAAGGTAATTAACTTCGTGCTTACCATTTATTTACAAGAGTTGTGCGCTTGAACCCATTCTAATTAAAATCAAGTATAGATTAAATTTCGGAACATTATTTTTAGGAATTTTTTTCATGTTTTCCTTTTTGCTATTTCTAAAATTTTTTAAATAAATTCTTTTAAGTCTTCTTTAATCCCAAGAAATTAACTATATTCATGATTATTTTTAATAAGAAAAACAATGGAAAAATTTCCAGTATGCGTTTCTGATCACTGAGCTTTTTGCATATTGAAATGTTTTCCAGGAATCTGCAAGTTCGTTCTATGAAGTCTCGGTTCTATATCTGATGCAACTTTCCCATTTTCAAAATTTCCGTCGCAGGCTTATTTCCACTTCCGTCGGAAACACTCAGTCGTCGTTCCTTCCGAAGCAGATGAGCGAGAGAAGGGAGAAAAGGTAGAGAAAAAAAAGAGACTTCTTTCCGGAAGTCTCGCTTTGGGAACCGGCGGACAGGTGAAGAACCCGACGGAAATGACTGCACTCTCACACACTGAAAAAACCGATTTCTCTTCACCGAAAGGGGGATTCGCCATTGTTGAATTTCGTGTGAGAGCTTTTTTTATGCAGTGCAAGGTGGCGAGTAGCAGTGTAAATCCATGCACGGAGTGCATTATGCACTAGATATGGTTACACTGCAAATCAATCAAAAGGACTCGGGGAATGGAGGTTTTTTTATTAGAAATTATAACGTCACGAAGAAAACACACTGCTAGGATTTCTGATGAAAGAAACTTTAAATTTATACAGCGTGTCCGAAATGTATATTTACAACTTTAGACTTTAATAACTTCAAAACTATCTATGCTTATAAAAGGCAATGTTTGTGTGCGTGTGTGTGTTTGTCTGTGATGTCCACACGAATCTGTCGCACTTACAGCCATGAAATTTGGCACACAGGTAGTCGTAATGGTGACTGAATGCACCTCGAAGTCGAAATTTTAAATTTTAATCTAGAAATTTTTTTATTTAATGTTTTGTGTTGTTTTGGTTGATTTTTCGCACTAATTTCTCAACAGAATGGTTTCGAATAATTGTACGACAAAAATAGATAGACCATCGGAAAGAGCACGCGATTTCCGTTCTAATGAAGTTAGTTTTGAATTTCTAACGTAATTTACTGAATTTTGAGAATTTTTTAAGAAATAGTCAGTTTTGCCATCTAAATGTTAGTTTTGTTTTTAAATTTGTTGCATCCGACTTTCTAATAACACTATTATTTTCAATTTTTTTCAGCTTATAAGTAGAACGGTTCTGTCGGATTTAAAACAAGAACGGTTAAAATATCTTTTCCCGGTTTTTTTAAAAATTAATTTTTTTCTGGGCGGTTGAGAGTTATTTTTCTCGGTCGAGTTCCTCGCGCGGCACTTCTTCGGAACGTTGATGCCAATTTTGATTGGCGGAAGTGCAGGATACGTCATGACCTTCACCTGAATGAATTACTTCGATTATTATTTTCGGATTTAATTTATATTTTGCTTGCTGTATAATATCATTTTCACGTTCCAATTTTGTAATATTGTTTTCGATTAACGTACTCTGTACTGTAGCGCGAAAAAAAAAATAAGCAGGGAAATCAAAAAATGTGTATCTTTTGTTTTCAAAACTTTTTCATGTCATTGAGGGCGGTTTTTTTTTTTCTCATTTTGTTCAAGTCCTGATTCCACGGGCAACGCCGTGCGCGTACTGCTAGTACTAGATAAAAACAAACGGTTTCCAGCACGCGACAAGACAATGCCCGGTTATCTGCTAGTACTGTTATAAAATGGAATAAAATGTAAAATTAAAAATAAATACTACAAATTTTATGGCTCTTAAGCAGTGGTGTAGTCTCCAAAACAAGAGTGACGGAATGTTCGAACCCAGGTGACAAAAATCGCACCTTTTTAAGGTACCCGACTGCATAATAGCAACCTTTACAGGAATAGGGACAATGGAGAAATTTCGAGCGTGCTGATTGGTCATTTAAGCAGCGTCACGTATGATGTCGTAGACTTATTGTCCACATGCCTTATAGTGGTGTTCAAAGTACATTTAAAGTTTACCTCTGATGAATACGAATTAACACCTAAGAATACGATTTTAATCGAATGTTCCTAACGAAAATACCTTTGTTATTTCCAATGGCCAAGTGCCTTGATCTTTCGCTTGTTCCACAACCGGTTGCTCTGACGTCATACGTGACGCTGGTGAAACAACCAATCAGCACTCTCGAAATTTCTCCATGGTCCCTATTCCTGTAAAGGTTGGTATTATGCTACCCGACTAGGTTCGGAGAAATTTTTTTAAAAAAAGCGTGCACAAGAAACATTTACAGAGCTAAATAACAAAATTAGGCTTAAGTAGTTACAATTAGAAATAAAAATTCATATATCATAAGTAAATTTTGAAAATAATATTTTTTTCAAGAATTTTAATAAAAATTTCAATGTTAAGAAAAACAGCATAATTGAAAAAATATGGGACGTAATTAGTTTTAATTTCACATGCGTACTTCTCAAACTGTCTAGAATGTAATAAACCGCAAGATAAAATTTATTTTAATACATAAATATTTTTTGAACATTGAAAGTTGGCGTCATTGATTTTTTGCCAAAATTATCCTATGTGTCAAATTTTAAGTGACTGTGAAACATGTCTAAATAAAGCTATCATAAAATCTGAGGTCTATTACACACTCAAAGGTTTTTGACACATGTGTACCGAATTTCAACGAATTTTAATGAATTGCTTTGGAGATATCACGTTTTTCGTGGACCAATTTTAGTGAAATTTTCATTTCTTCAAAAACGCATTTAAAAGATATAATAACACAGTAGTTCAAGTAAATATCAAGGAATACAATATTCAAGGGAAAAGAATAAAAACAAAGTCTGTTTCAAAATCTTAAAAAGTGAGGCTTTATTTTTAGGTCATAAAAAAAGTTTTTGAATTTTTCTTCGAAAATCGCTTTTTCAACCCAGTCGGATACCTTAAGGAGGTTTTTCCCAATTTTTTCTTGTTTATTTCTCGTAGGAACCAGCGGGAGTGACCTCCCCTAAACTTTCTCGTATACTTCTCAAACATTTGTCATTTCCCTTCCCCTGCGTGGATAAAAAATTCGAACCTACTGTAACCCAGAATGCAATGTCTATCAGACGGTTTTTCATTGTAGATTATAGTGATAGTAAAATATTTAGGTGAAGAATCATATTGAAAGAGATGCGTATGTATTAAAACTTAGCAATATTTATTTTCTATCAAACTGTAGCCAATGCAAGCTCCGTATGCGGAGGAGAAAACAGGAG
The DNA here is from genome assembly GCA_013235015.1 of Araneus ventricosus. NCBI lineage: Eukaryota > Metazoa > Arthropoda > Arachnida > Araneae > Araneidae > Araneus > Araneus ventricosus. Next base: position 5,155 of record BGPR01019520.1, read on the forward strand.
AAGCCCTTGTTCGTTAGCTTGCGCATGCGCAGAGAGTGCTTCCAGTACGCAAGTAAAACAAGGACAAAGTGACGTAATCCTTCCGCGAGCACAGAGATTGCACAGAGAGACAGTACGCATGCGTGTGGAGAATCGGATCAGAAAAATTAATTATGCAATTTGAACGCCTTTTTCTTTACCGATTTGAACGAAATTTGGGCACAAATCTATAATTAATGTTATCTACCATCATACCATTTTTTATTTATCTAAGCCAAAGGGTTTAGGAGATAAAATTTTTAAAATTATGCGATTATACAGTCCGACAGACTCTCAACCCTTTGTCGGATTTCGTCCAAACTTTGATACGGACCTACATTTATGGTGATAAAACTGTGTACCAAATGTTATCCATCTAGCTATTCAAGTTTTTGAGTTATAGTGTTCACATGAACGCGGACAGACAGGCAGACTTCTTCAGACGGATTTTATCGAAAATTTGATAGAAACCTACAAATTACGTGTAAAGATTACATACCAAATTTCATCCCCGTAGCTCTCATAGTTTTCGAGTTATCCTGTTCACAGACAGACATAATTCCCAAATTGTGTTTTTCGGACTCGGGGAGGTCTAAAACGTGGAGATTCGTCAAAATCTCGAGTTCGAATTTTTTGAGGATTACAATACTTTCTCTTTGTATACTTCGTATACGAGAAAGTAAAAAGCAGTGCCGGAACGACGTTCCGGTGCGCACCGGCTCCACAACACCCCTGCTCTTAAGTTAACCTAATAAAAACGTCCCTCCCCCCCGGTCCGGCTGGGGGGGGGGCCGAGGTATGAGCGTACGGGGTATGAAAAAAATATATATATCAACGGGTACGGGAGGAAATAGAGGTTAGGAACCGCTGATATAGGAGTTCACTGTTACCTGTAAAAAAGTAACGAAAACCAATAAGTAAACCTCTGATGACAAGAATCTTATATAAATGTTTGGTTAAACCAGCGGGAGTGGTCTCTTCCAAACTTTCTCGCATACACCAACACGAGTGGGGGGGGGAATACCCAAGTGACAGTAACACGCGCCATTCTAACCATGGGTGGGGAAAACGAGCGGTCCCGCCTTTGTTTTGCGTCGTAGAATGGTGAAGAAAAAACAGATATGCAATTTGAATCGCCTTTACTTTCTCTCGTATACGAAGTATAGAGAGAGAAAGTATAATCGTCAAAAATTGAACTGAGATTTTGACGAATCTCCACGTTTAGACTCCCTCAGTCCGAAAAACACAATTTGGGGAATTATGTCTGTCTGTGAACTCGATAACTGTTAGAGATACAGATGAAATTTGGTATGTGAACTGACTACATAATTTGTAGGTTTCATCATCCGTTTACAAATCGCCAACGGAAGACTGTCTGTCATCCGGGGTCATTGTCGAAACACGTATTTTTTCAATTTAAAAATACTTTCATTAAAATTATTATTTGAGCGTTTCATCATGCAGTTTATTATTTCTGCATCACGATCATTTCCATCTTCATATCTTCGACTCTCTATCGCACATTCTGCATTGTTTTTATTTTTACAATTTCCATCAAACTGCCCATCCACCTTCTATGGCACACGCTTTTAAACTTTTTTAATCAAGCACATGGATGACATACTTTGTATCTTACACAATTTTTTATTTTATATGGTTGAAACGTTGTTTGGAGACACATACCAGAAAAGCAACATCCTTTTTTTCCACCCTTATCCACCCATAGGAATTAAATTTTTTTCTTTTGATGCTCAAGCACTTCGCTTCTGACAGTTTCCCCAGCTTCAAGGCTCTTGATCACCTCTCGAAAATGTTAAAAGAAAAAGAATAAGTCTGAATGTTCACGAAATATTTTGCGAAATAGGAGAAAAAAAATATTGTCAAAAGAAGAGTTCGTATAAATAGAATGCACTGCTTATTGAGTTAATTAGTTTACGAAGAAATCTGCAAAAATGTTCTGTTCCAAGAAAAAATTGCAAAACAGAGGTCGTTAAATAGAGTCACGTATCTAAATGTGTGTTTTGAACCTGGAGTGTTTAAACTGTGAGACTCTCAAAATCTCGAGTTTTGAAATTACATTTGGCATATTTTCTTTGTATACTGTATACGGTAGAAAGCAAACAAATAAGAAAAACAGAAATTTTTTATTTCCACATGAATCAGGTTTGGAACCGTGTCTGTTCTTCAACCGTCTAACCCTCGCTTTTAAATAAAAACCAAACCGTTCTACACAACGAGATATACTGAAGGATTAATATGCTTGAGTGATGGCTGTCCAGCTCGAATTCACCAAGACTTGGCACAACACCAGATTGAGAGTTATAAGACATTGATTGATATCACCGTAGGAAAAATGTCACTCTGCAAGAGACTTCCTTTTTCTTACGTGATATTTTGCTTCGCAACTCCAAGCTGTGCAATGTCCGACGTCATCCTTTGTTTACGGACTCCAAGCTGTGGAAACAAAGGGAAATCGTTTGCGACACTCGGATTGGTGACATCTTCCTCCATATCGGATTGGATTGTAAACTGACGAGGCTTCTGTTTTTTCGCATGTGCTTACGAATCCAGTTTGATTTCGCGGGTTCATTGCACCTGGGATTGAATCAGGCAGAACCGCCAAGAATAGGGTCAGAATAGATAATAAAAGAAATAAATAAATAAATAAAGTAAGGTATAAGCTTTTATTCATGCGAAAAAAATGAATGTTAAAGTTGAAAATAATTTTTCTGATTACAATAAAATGCATAGTTCGAATAAAAGCGTCGGCGCCTTATATAGTACCTTATATTTTGTGTATATTTCCTTAAACAAATGGAATATTCCCAGAAGGTAACAGCGCCCACGCTTCTATTCGGACACTGCATTTTATTGTAATCAGAAAAATTATTTTCAACTTTTGCGTTCATTTTTTCGCATGTATAAAAGCTTATACCTTACTTTTTTTATTTATTTATTTTATTTTCTACTTTTTAGTGACGGCTGACACGAATATACACGACATGTTAGGCATAGTAAACCAAACTCAATTACCGAATTCTCCAATATAAAACACATATTAAATATTCATTACGAATATTACATAATACGAATTTGAAAAAACTGCGACACAGACCGAGAGACGAAACAAGACTCATTCCCCCGATCTGACCTTTGACCCTCAAGCCGCTCCGAAATGGGGATGATTCACAGGCCGCCCCCCTTCTATTGTGTGTCGTCTAGTGGTGTTGTTACAACCCTACGTAACGTGAGGTTACCACCTGCCAAACTTTATCGTCTAAAGATAGGGCTAAAATTTTAATATCATTTTGTTAGGTTTAAAATAGGTATGGATTGCAAATTTTTTTTGCATAATATTGTATTGTCTCCGGAAACCCACCACTGTGCTAAATTTCAAACCTGTAGCTCGATTGGAAGTGGGTAAGACATCGATCTCAAGATTTGAAGACACGGCGGTCAAGTTGAATAAAAGATTATAAAAAGCGCGTTTCGGAAAATAATCGTCCTTTAGAAACGGAGTTAATTTGTGTGGCGGATTCAACTTATATTTCAGCGATGACTTGCAGGGCCGGATTATCAAACAGTAGGGTTGCCGTATTCGGGACTGTCACCGTATTTCACTACTCACTCCCGCATTACTATTTGTCCCGTTTTTGTCCCCTTTTCTCCCTAAACTTTGCGTGAGACACCGGGAAGAAATAGAACGTACTATTGCATATTTACAAGTAAGAAACATCGATATTGGGAACACTGTGATTTTTTTCAATCAGTTTGTATATCTAAAAGATTATTTAGAGGTGGAAAAAAACATAGAAAAGGCACCAACAATAAAACTCACGCCATAGCACTGCGAGACGATAAACAGCATTATTCCATTGTTAGAGAACCTAAATTTCAGTCATTTTGAATTTAAAAGAGTAATTGTCGTTCCAATTTCAAATTTAATAGCTCTAAAATAGTGAAATAAAAGTTGCTATCCGTTGATATAAAATTTATCTCGCTACGATCAATAGTTCCCGGGAAATTTTAAATTATATTAATCCTATATTTCAAATTAATTTCCGTTTTTTAATAGAAAGTAGTTAATTACGTCAGTGGTATATCATGCGCTTGATATAGTTTGGACGCCACGATGCGTCTCATTATATATTGCAATCGTGATTATATAATTTGCTAATATTTTTTGGCAAACTTTGACAAGCAGAGAAGGGCTTTGTTTTGGTTAGACATCTGAAGTGCAAGGAAAATTGTTAAACAACGGAAAATACTTCACTCTTGTATAAAGAAATATGTAAATAGAAAAAAATATTTTACTGCCATAAAACATATGTTTATTTTAATTGTTTTCAATCAATGTTAAACATTTCTCTCGTATCTACTAGTAGTACGTGCACGGCGTTGCCCGAGGAATCAGGACTTCAAAAAAGTAGTTTGTGTGTGTGTGGGGGGGGAGGGGAATGTCCACAATGACACGAAAAAGTTTTGAAAACAAAATCAAAACAAAAGATACACATTACTGATTTTCCAGCTTATTTTTGTTGGCGATAATGGCATTTATCAAAACAGAAATGTTATATTTTTGCTTTTACCTCTCGACAATGAGGCGAATGTAATGACGTCACGAAAGCATATGACGTCATCTGCCGCGAAGAAGGTCACGTTGCAACAATGCATTCTGGGATGGTCCGGAGAAGCTCTCTCTGCTAAATTTCGCTAGCAGAAAAACTGTTTGAACCGATCAGGGAAAAATTAATTTTAAAAAAACGAAGAAAGATATTTTAACAGTTCTTGTTTCAAATCCGACATAAATGTTCCATTCACAAGCTGAAAAAAAATTAAAATTCTAGAGATGTTAGAACGTCAGATGCGATAATTTAAAGAAATCGTTATGAAAAATTACCATAAAAGTGACTATTTTTCAAAAAATTCTCAAAATTCTGTAAATTACGTTAGACGTACGAAACAAACTTCATTAGAACGGAAATCGTTTGTTCTTTTCGATGGTGTAACTGTTTTTTCCGTACAATTATTCGAAGCCATGCTATTGAGAAATGAGTGCGAAAAATCACCCAAAAAAGACACAAAATATTAAAGAAAAAAATTCTAGATTAAATTTCAAAATTCCGACTCCGAGGTGCATTCAGTCACCACTACGACTACGTGTGGGCCAAATTTCATGGCTGTAAGCTGATAGATTTGTCTGGACATCGCAGACACACACACACAAACATTGCCTTTTATAAGCATAGATTTAAACACGTCAAATTTGGCGGGAAATCTCTCGAATGAAAAGGAAATTTGCCCCTCTCATACCAAGACGGGTTATTTTCTAGTAATAATAATATTCGATTAATATCATGAGTTAATATTCAATGTTTCTGTTTTTCATATTGTTTTATATTTGTTGTTCGTATGATTTTCAACAAAATTAAAGAACAATTTGCATTAGTTTATTCTCCCTTTATTTCGCAATATGCTCCTCTTTCAATTTTGAAACATCATTCCTATTTTGTTTTTGATGAGCTTTTTTCCCCCAAACCTTAGCAAATTCGTCAAATGTTTTCGGCATTCTTCGCAAAGGTACGATACTTTCGGTCCCTTAAAATCTGGAATACTGCAGTATTATCTGGCATCCCAATTACCGAAACAAAATTGAAATTATTGAGAGAATACAAAACAACTTCTTGAGATATTTACTTTACAAGAAAAATGGATTTTACTTGCAGGATGTATCTTCTTTACTCCTACGTAATATTTTTTAATATGCCCAGTTTATGCTCCAGACGAGATGTTTCTTGCGTTCTTTTCTTTTACAAAGTTATTAATGGTTCAATTGATTGTAATGATATAATGAGCTCAATAGATTTCGTTGTGCCCGCCAGATTTTTAAGGAACCATAGTTCCTTTCCAAATTTATATTCAAAATTTAATTATATTAACAGGTTCTCGCTATATAGGTTTTATAAAATTTTTAACACGTTCTCTGATGAACTTGACTTTTTTAATATGTCTCTTGGTGCTTTTAAGTCGAAATGTTTGCATCTTTTAAATACATGATGTGTTTTATTTTGCCTTTTTATTTTAGACTTTTATGCGTTTTGATTTTCCGTGTTCTTATGTAATCGACCATTTTTTAATGTCTTTTATAGGTTTTTATGTTTTTGGCGCCGTGTTTGAATTTATTTTTATCTTGAGTGTTGAAATTTATTTTTTATCTCAGGAGTGCATTTACGTTTTAAAATTTTAAACTCCTGGTGTGTTTTTAGAAGACTCGGTACTTGCGTGTTTTGACTTTTTAACCCTTGCCTTTTGGAAATGGTCTTTTAAAAAAAGACTTTTAGTATTATAGTGTGTCTTAGTGCTTTTGTGATTATGTGTTTTCGTTTTTCATTAGTTATACATTTGCAAAAGTTTTATGATTTTGTGTATTCTCTGTGTTCAACTTTTTGTTTTCTAGTGCATTTTTTTGTGTTGACTCTTTGTGGCTTTTGTTCTTTGTGTGTTTGTGGCACTCTGTAAATGGAGTTTTCTCTGTAGTGTGCTTTTCTTTAAATAAATAAAAGGGCATGTATTTCAGTTTGACATAATATTTGCTAATTAAAGACTGCTTGTACAGAGATTAAATTGAAACCAATAAAAAGCGTCTCGCTCGATCTCTAAAAATACCTTCATTTGCGCTCTGCTGTATTTGGCGCTCCACCTTCAGCTCACGTGACCTCTGCTTGATTGTCTCGTTTGCCGCTCGAGTGATTCATCTCAATCAGCACTCGTCATCCATCGGATTCTTATCGAAGCAGGACGAGGGTGCTTCATTGTGGGTTCCTCATTATGATACTTTTGGCTTTTATGCTTACTCTTTTTCTTTTCTCTGCGGTCGTTTACGTATTGCTGACTTATTTTATTCAAAGTGTCATACTGCGCTTCTAGTATTTTTGAACTTCAATCCGAATTCATTAATATTGTGTATTATACTGATTTACGGTCGTTGTGATTTCATCGTTTGTTTAATGATCAGAGGCGAATCCAAGATTTGGGTCTGGGAGGGGGCTGAGGTCATAAAAAACTTTGTGTCGTCGTGACGAATGTCAAACCTCATGGCTTATGTAAACCAAAACACTTTAACTTTACGCACCTGACAATAAGGTTCATATAAAGACTGATTTTTATCCTTAATATATGGTGAGAACTAACAATTACTCAATTACAAGCAGTGGCGAATCTAGGATTCGGGTGTGGGGGGGGGGGGGCGGAGGTCATAAAAATTTTGTATCGTCGTGACGAGTGTCAAACTTCAAGGCTAAAGTAAATCAAAACTCTTTAACTTTACAGACTTGACTCACCTGACAATAAGAATCATGAAGAACAATACAATACTTTCTATAATTTAATAAAAATTACAATGAAATAACTAGCCAAAAAATGTCTTCGACCGCGTCAAAGCTACAAGTACAAGTGGAATGACTACAAAAATAGGAAAATTTTCGAGCCAGTCCAAGCCAGAAAGCAATGTTGAAACGTTTTTATTATTTTTTTTAAAGAGGTAAATTAAGAAAAAACAGTTTTAATGATTTTAAATAATATCAAGAATTCTGGCTTAGCTCGGGGGGGGGGGGGGG
>BGPR01019520.1:12813-29141 GCA_013235015.1 Araneus ventricosus
CGTGCTTCGTTACGTATTGCTAAATAGTTTGTGTCTTCTCTCAGGGCTGTCTTAGCAAATTTGGCCTTTCTGGGCATTACAGGAATCCATGGAAGTTGCTGCAGGGCTGCAGCCTCCCCCCAAAAAAACATTATTAACCCCTTAGAAATATTATTTGGCAAGTTATTTCATTGTGTTTTTTGTCCAGTATCGAAAGTATTTACGGTGTTCTTTCAGTTGTGTCACATAAATTGAAGTCTGTAAAGTTAAAGTGTTTTGGTTCCTCATAAGCCATGAGGTTTAGCGTTCGTCACATTAAAATTTTTGAGCATCAGCCTCCCCAGACCCGGATCTGGATTCGCCACACTGGCCCTAAGGATACCATTTTGGCGCCCCATCAAAACCGTGGTAGGAATTCCTAAGTGCCTATGGCCCCCCACGAAAATATCTATCTAGCAAAATAATTGCGGAAACAATAAATAAATACGTTTGATACCTACTATGATATTAGGTATCAGCGTGCAACCACTATTTATCTTTGATAATGTAGAATAACTTCTATTACACTCATGGCTTAGTAGGCTTTCTCACTGATTCTCTTCATTGTGTTTTTGAACTCAAATATGCATATTTACAAACACTAATTACAAGCCATAATCACATTTTACTTTATATCAGTTAAAATTGTAATTAAATGGAGTGTTTTGGTTCAGAATTAAAACAAAACCAGTAAACTTTTTTTGAGCGCCTTGGATCAATAGCCCCCTGGGCTTGGCCAATGGATGAAACAGCCTGTCTTCTCTTCTTCCTCTAACCTACTCTGGTTTTCCAGGCCACAGGTGTAACCTTTTGTTGTTCACGCCGTCATATTTGGCGGGGTATCGCTCTTAAGCTTGAAGTAGCCTTAGCGAAAGCTTTTACTCAACAGGTCCAAATATTTGGCACACATCTACAATTATAGTACAAAGACTACATAACAAGTTTCATTTATCTAGTCAGAGGTTCCGAACCCTGTGGTACGCATTACCCTAGGACTGGTAAACCATCATGGCGGAAAACGCCAAACCAAGAATATTCTAGAGTTTCGTTTTCGCCAATTCGGCATGAAAAATGAAAGTAAAAATTGTACATGTTCAATATTATTCACGGAATAAGAAAAAGGAAAGTACAGTCGGGCCTCTATTTGCTGTCTATTTTACTTTGCGAACTTTTCGTTGGAACCAAGAACATTTTGCGGATTTCTTCGTAAAATAACCTCAAAATAGCAAGTGCATTCTATTTAACGAACTTTTTCATGTGATCCAATATTTTTTTCTCCTATTTCTCAAAATATTTTCTGAACATTTCAAACTATTCTTTCTTTAACACATTTTGTGGTGATCAATGACCTTGAACTGGGTTTACCAGTCTCTAACTCATCGAGTAAATCACAGTCATTCTTTCATTTTCATCCGGAGGTCCAACCGCTACCCCACTGTCCACTTTACTAGAAAACTTTCAATATCCTTTCACCCACTCAAGTAGACTGTCCAGTGTCCTCGAACTTATCCGTAATTAAATTTAAGGACATTGTAATGTATGCTAAAAATTACTTGTTGAAATAAATGCGATAATGTCATTAAAATTCATTCAATTTTTAATATAAAATTATTTTTTTTAATTGAGAAAATACTGTATTGTTCCCGGACAATGTTTTATTCTATGGTTTTCCTTGCACCAGATTTCTTTTCGATGGGTAAGATATATAAAACAAATAGATGAATTTACAAAATAAAATTAATTACTTTTTTTAACAACAATAATATTTAGTGTTTATGAATTTAAATCTGTTTTGTTTAGTTTAAAACATTTTAAAAAGATCTCTATTTAACGAATTTCCATTTTTCATATAACGAACTTTTTCAGGGATTTAGCGACTTCGGAGTCCGACAGCAGATTAAAATCTTTATGTAATCAATTGGCGAATCCGGGGGGGGGGGCTATCGGGCTAGTTAACGAAGTCGCTAAATCCCGAAAAAAAGTTCGTTATATGGAAAATGGAAAATTCGTTAAATAGAGATTCACCTTTTAAAATGTTTTAAACTAAACAAAACAGATTTTAAATTCATAAACACTAAATATTATTGTTAAAAAAGTAATTAATTACTCCTTTATTTTGTAAATTAATATCTATTTGTTTTATATATCTTACCCATCGAAAAGAAATCTGCAAGGAAAACCAGAATAAAACATTGTCCGGGAACACACAGTATTTTCAATTAAAAAAATAATTTTATATTAAAATTAATGAATTTTAATGACATTATCGCATTTATTTCAACAAGTAATTTTTAGCATACATTACCACAGGCGTCCTTAAATTTAATTACGGATAAAGTTCGAGGACACTGGACAGCTCCATTGAGGGTGAAAGGGGATATTGAAAGTTTTTCTAGTAAAGTGGACAGTGGGGGGGGGGGGAAAGGGTGGGCCCCCCGGGAGGAAATGAAAAGAATGACTGCGATTTTACTGCTCTCGATGAGTTAGGAGACTGGTAAACCCAGTTCAAGGTCATTGATCACCACAAAATGTGTTAAAAGAAAGAATAAGTTTGAAATGTTCAGAAATATTTTGAGAAATAGGGAGAAAAAAAATATTGGATCACATGAAAAAGTTCGTTAAATAGAGAATGCACTTCGCTATTTGGAGGTTATTTTACGAAGAAATTCGCAAAATGTTCTTGGTTCCAACGAAAAGTTCGCAAAATAGAGGTTCGTTAAATAGAGGCCCGACTGTACTTCTTCCTTTTTCTTGTTCCGTGAATAGGCTTTCGAACATGTACAATTTTTACTTTCATTTTTCATACGAATTGGCGAAAACGAAACTCTAGAATATTCTTGGGTTTGGCGTTTTCCGCCATTACCAAGATGGCTTTCACGTAGTCCCAGGGGTACGCGTACCACAGGTTCGGAACCTCTGACTTAGATAAATGAAACTTGTTATGTAGTCTTTGTACCATAATTGTAGATGTGTGCCAAATATTTGGACCTGCTGAGTAAAGTTTTCGCCAAGGCTACTCGCCAAGAGCGATACCCTGCCAAATATGACGGCGTGCAGTGAGGTCAAAGGTTGGCACCTGTGGCCTGGAAAACCAGAGTAGGCGAGGAAGAAGAGAAGACAGGGCTGTTTCATCCATTGGGCTGTAAGCCCAGGGGCGCCATTGATCCAAGGCGCCTAAAAGTTTACTGGTTTTGTTTTAATTCTGAACCAAAAACACCCATTTAATTACAATTTTAACTGTGATAAAAGTAAAAATGTGATTATGGCTTGTAATTAGTGTTTCATAAATATGCATATCAGTTCAAAACACTTCAATGAAGAGACAATCAGTGAGAAAATCCTACTAAGCCATGAGTGTAATAGAAGTTATCTACATTATCAAAGATAAAATAGGTGGTTGCACGCTGATACCTAATATCATAGTAGGGCATCAAACGTATTTATTTATTGCTCTCAATTATTTTGTTAGATAGATATTTTCGTGGGGCCATAGGCACTGAAATTCCTAATCACGGTTTTGATGGGGCGCCAAAATGCTCTATCCCAGGGCCAGTGGCGAATCCAGGATCCGGGTCTGGGGGAGGGCTGATGTCATAAAAAATTTTGTATCATCGTGACGAACGTTAAACCTCATGGCTTATGAGAACCAAAACACTTTAACTTTACAGACTTCACTTACGTGACAATAAGAATCATAAAGAACACTGCAATACTTTCGATAATTTGACAAAAAACACAATGAAATAACTTGCCAAATAATATTTCTAAGGGGTTAATAATGTTTTTTTGGGGGAGGCTGCCGCCCCCGGGCCCCCCCCCCCCCCATGGATTCCCAATGCCCAGAGCGCTCAAATTTGCTAAGACAGCCCCGAGAGAAGACACAAACTATTTTCTTCGTTTTTAGTCTAATATGACATAAGAATAGGGTTGCCATAATTGCCAAGTACTGATACGGGACGTAGATAAATAAAACATGAAAAAAGTGGGAAGGTAATGGTTTATTTTACTCCGATAAAAATTAATGAAGTTTAAGTAATGTGCTAAAATGAACAAGTAGAATAATGAAAAAGACGCAAGTCTAATCCTTTTTACCCTAGTCATGTTTTAAAGTTGATTTTACTTTCTTAATTATATCATTCTCTACTTTCGCATAATTATACAATTCGAAGCAAATCATTTAAAAACTATAATGACAAATGAAAATTGATTCTATTGTCTGCACTGACAAACTGTTTCGTTCGTCCGATCATTGAGTTGACACGAGGGAAAATATTCTTTAAACACATACATTGTATACAGGTAGGCTGGGATGGCAAATGCGTTTTCGCGAAGCTTTATTAGACATGATTATTAGATCAATATATTCGTATTTTGTATTTGCAACAGACTTCGGCCATTTCTCTTCCATACTCAATTTCATAGTTGCTTCGAAGTTTTGGTTGGATTATTTTTCTCTAAATCATATTTTAGATGTACAAACTGGTTTAATAGATTACAGTGTTGCCAATATCGATGTCTCTTACTTGTAAATACGCAGTAATACCTTTTATTTCTATAAGAAAACGGGACAAATAGCAATACGGGACTTATGGCAACTTATGAGTATTTGGCTGTTTTGTCTACTTTAAACTTCTATTTCAGCTTAATCAGTGCAAAGTTCAGTGCAGATAAGTTGTAAAAATAAATATATTAGCAGGACCGTCTACAAATTTGAATGTCCTGTGCTAGAGTAATCTGACGCCCCACCATAGGAATTTGAATTCCTGTGATCCAACGAAAATAAAATAAATGAAGAGCAAACAAACAACAATAAGCCACCTGTTCTCTGATTAACGCCTTACAACTTCGCAAATGGACGCCTTTTCAAAATAGGATTTTGCAAGCCAGCTTCCGCTAATACTAATCGTATACATAATAAATTTTAACAGTTACATCATAAATATAAAAAAAAATGTTTATACATGGGCTCCGATTATTATTTTTTCTGAACTAATACACATGTTCGTGCTACATTACAAAATCGATGGCTGTCTTTTCACGACCTCCAATCATAAGTTTACTTTAAACCTATTTAAAATAATAACTAAATAAATTTTTTCGCTTCAAAATAAAAATAAAATCAGTATAGTAAATTTAATGGATAAAGCGTCCCTCTATATTAGCTAACAGAATGTGTTGTCAGGATTATTATGCCTTTAAGCATCAACCACATTATTAGTAAAGAATGCAAATAGGTATTCTGGTCATCGCAGATTGTAGCTAAAAGAGGGAAACCTCAGTGGCGTAGCATGGATAAGTGGCGCCCGGGCCTTAATATGATTATGGGCCCCCCCCCCGTGCTCCTCATCAGCGACTTCGTTTGTGTAAACGACCCCAGGGGCAGGCTATTTTTTCCGGCTCTCAAAGTCTTTAAAAAGTGAGATAAAGGCATTGACTTTTGGCGTAGCGAAAGGAAGTATCGCCCGAAAAATAGTATGATTTTTTATCCGAGTCGTCACCAGCGGCCTAACGTGTGTCAAATAGCGCGGGGGATATGGTATCACTTACGCCTATTTCATATTTTGTTGGCAACAGTTGATTATTCCGAATTCCTACGTCAGCTGCCTATGACGTAATTTACGTCACAGCAGGTATATAAGTTCTGCTTGGTTTTAGTGTACCTCTCTGATACTCTCTCTCAGTGGCGGATCCAGAATTCAGGTCTGGGAGGGGCTGAGGTCATAAAATTTTTGCATCGTCGTGACCAATGTCAAACCTCATGGCTTATGTAAACCAAAACACTTTAACTTTACAGACTTTATTGATATGACAATAAGAATCATAGAGAACAGTACAATACTTTCGATAATCCAATAAACCAGCGGGAGTGTTCTCCCCTAAACTTTCTCGTATACTTCCCCCAAAAGGTTCTCCTTCCCCCGCGTGGCTAAAAAAATTCGAACATACTGTTATCCAGAATCCAATGACTATCGGAAGGTTTTTCATTATAGTGATTGAAAAATATCTAGGTAAAGAATTCAAAGAGATGCGTACCGATTAAAACGCATCTATCGCACACTGCTAGGTTTTACTCTTGCCGTCTCAAGGACAAACTGACGTAATTTGCTCCTTTCGGGAGCACAGACGATTGCTTCCATACACATGCGTGTGGAGATAGCGGATTGGTTTCAATGGTAAATTATACAGGCCGACAGACAGTAAACCTTTTGAAGGATTTGGCGCAAAATTTTATGCGGACCTACATTCATGACGATAAAACTGTGTACCAAATTTTATCCATCTAGCTATTCAAGTTTTTGAGTTATAGTGTTCGCATGACTTCGGACATACAGACAGACAGACTTCCCGTTGACGGATTTTGTCCAAAATTTGATAGAAACCTTCAAATTATATTTAAAGACCACATACAAAATTTCATCCCCCGTAGCTCTAATAGTTTTCGAGTTATCGTGTTCACAGACAGACATAATTCCAAAATTGTGTTTTTCGGACTCGGGGAGGTCTAAAACGTGGAGATTCGTCAAAAACTCGAGTTCGAATTTTTTGACGATTACAATACTTTCTCTTTGTATACTTCGTATACGAGAAAGTAAAAATACAATTAAATAACTAGACAAAAAATGTCTTCGACCGCGTCAAAGCTACAAGTACAAGTGGAATGACTAGAAAAGTAGGAAAAGTTTCGATCCTGTTAAGCCAGAAAGCAATGTTGTTAAGTTTTTGTTATTTTTTTAAAAGGGGGGAAATTAAGAACAAACAGTAGTATGATTTTAAATAAAATCAAGAATTCTGGTTTAGCTCTGGGGGGCTGCAACTCGATAGCCACCCCCCTGGATTCGCCACTGCTCTCTCTAGCTTCTATTTTGTGATGCCGATGCAGTTTGATGTGTGAAGCGTAATAAGATGCTCTCTACACATCTGCTGCGATGTTTAGTAAGTCATGAATCGGTTAGCTAGAGTAGTAGTGTTTAAACTTTACGTTTTCGTAGACAAACTATTCTACTTAACATTATACTTATTTCATTATGACTTTCAATAAAGAAAGTGTATCTATCGTGTGTATGTTATTTCACCGGCTTCCAACATATTTTGCTTCAAAAATGCCATAAACGCAGTAATGTTTTGACTCCATGGCGCCCCCTCAACCTGGCTTCCGGGGCATATACACCCCTTGTGTTCCGGTCGCTACGCCACTGGGCAAACTTTTTTACTTTCTCGTATACGAAGTATGCAAAGAGAAAGTATTGTAATCGTCAAAAAATTCGAACTCCAGATTTTGACGAATCTCCACGTTTTAGACCTCCCTGAATCCGAAAAACACAATTTTGGAATTATGTCTGTCTGTGTGTCTGTCTGTGAACACGATAACTCGAAAACTATGAGAGCTACGGGGATGAAATTTGGTATGTGGTCTTTAAACATAATTTGTAGGTTTCTATCAAATTTTGGACAAAATCCGTCCTCGGGAAGTCTGTCTGTATGTCCGTATTAATGTGAACGCGATAATTCACAAACTTGAATAACTAGGTAGATAAAATTTGGTACGCATTTTTATCATCAGGAATGTAGGTTTGTATAAAATTTTGGACCAAGTCCGCTGAAGGGCTAACTGTCTGTCGGACTGTATAGTCGCATACTTGTAAAAATTGTATCTCCTACGTCCTTCGGCTTACATAAATAAAAATTGGTATGACAGTTGCTAACCTTAATTATAGATCTGTGCCCAAATTTCGTCTCAATCGGTTAAAAAAAAAGCGTTCAAATTGTATATTCATTTTTTTTTTACTTGCATTAGCAATCTCTGCGCATGCGCAAGCTATTCACCGATAGCGAACGAGGTTATTTTCTCCTGTTTTCTTTTCTCTCGCGCAAGCCCTCGCATTAGCGGAGCTTGCTGGAGTGTGATGGAAAATAAATATTGCTAAGTTTTAATACATAGGCACCTCTTTTAATATGATTCTTCACAATATTTTACAAATACTATAATCTGCAATGAAAAACCTTCTGATATTCGTTGCATTCTGGATTACAGTAGGTTCGATTTTTCTTATCCACGCAAGGGGAGGGGAAATGACAAATTATTGAGCAGTATACGAGAAAGTTTAGGGGAGGTCACTCCCGCTGGTTTCTTAAATTGCCGACCGATATTCGGAAAGGAGCCGGCCACAATGCAGACTCTTTTCTTTACTTTATCACGAAGCACAAAAAAGCGCCGTAGAATACGAGAAAAACGAGGAAGAAAACAGTTCCGAAAACTGCCGGCCATCTGAGAAATGGAATTCTTTTTGGAGTCCGACGACTGTTGACCGCGCCGCTTGAAGCACCCGTATGAATGCGGCTCCCTTCTGGGGTGAAAAGGTGACCACCGGCTGCGATTCTCAAACCTGCGCGGCCAGTCCGACTGGGAACAGGGTTGCCAGACAGAAGTAATGCCGCATTTACCGAGAAATAAGGCCAAGAAACTCCGAAATTGCATCATTTCGGGTGTAGCGGAATTGTTTTCAGTCTTATACACGGTGGTCATAAACTATTGGACCCATTTCAAAAATGATTAATAAAAAAAAAAAATACTAATAATGTTAAAACTACGTTTTTTTACTTTCTCGTATTCGAAGTATACAAAGAGAAAGTATTGTAACCGTCAAAAAATTCGAACTCGAGATTTTGACGGATCTCCACGTTTTAGACCTCCACGAGTCCGAAAAACACAATTTGGGAATCATGTCTGTCTGTCTGTCTGTCT
This sequence comes from Araneus ventricosus, assembly GCA_013235015.1. Classification (NCBI taxonomy): domain Eukaryota; kingdom Metazoa; phylum Arthropoda; class Arachnida; order Araneae; family Araneidae; genus Araneus; species Araneus ventricosus. The sequence goes on from BGPR01019520.1 coordinate 21,575, forward strand.
GTGAACACGATAACTCGAAAACTATTAGAGCTACAGGGATGAAATTTGGTATGTGGACTTGACACATAATTTGTAGGTTTCTGTCAAATTTTGGATAAAATCCGTCAACGGGAAGTCTGTCTGTATGTCCGCGGTCATGTGAACACTATAACTCAAAAACTTGAATAGCTACATGTATAAAATTTGGTACACAGTTTTATCGTCATGAATGTAGGTCCGTATAAAATTTTGGGCCAAATCCGTCAAAAGGTTGACTGTCTGTCGGTCTGTATAAGCGCATCTCCAACGAATCCGCCATCTCCACTCGCATGCGTACTGGACGCAATCTGCGCACGCGGGAGGATTATGCGACTTTGTCCTTGCGCCAGCAAGAGTAGAAATCGGTGCGCATTTAAATCCGAACGCATCTGTGATTTTGATTCTTTACCTATATATTTTCTGATACTCTTTGGATCCTGGGTTACAATTGGTTCGAATTTTTTTATCCACGCGGGGGGAGGGGAAACAGCACCTTTTTCGAGAAGTTTACGAGAAAGTTTATGGGAGAACACTCCCGTTGGTTTCTCTCGTCTGGTTGGAACAAGTTGGTCTCGTGTTCATAGCAGATCTTTAAAAAAAAAAAACAGCGGGAGTGTTCTTCCATAAACTTTTTCGTATACTTCCCCCAAAAGGTGCCGTTTCTGCTTCCCCCGCGTGGATAAAAAAATTCGAACCTACTGTTATCCAGAATCCAATGACTATAAGAAGGTTTTTCATTATAGTGATTGTAAAATATCTAGGTAAAGAATTCAAAGACATGCGTACCGATAAAAACGCATCTATCGCACACTGCTAGGTTTCACTCTCGGCGTCTCAAGGAGAAACTGACATAATTCGCTCCTTTCGGGAGCACAGACGATTGTTTCCGTACGCATGCGCGTGGAGATAGCGGATTGGTTTCAATGGTAAATTATACAGGCCGACAGAAAGTCAACCCTTTGACGGATTTGGCCCAAAATTTTATACGGACCTACATCCATGACGATAAAACTGTGTACCAAATTTTATCCATCTAGCTATTCAAGTTTTTGAGTTATAGCGTTCACATAACTTCGGACATACAGACAGACAGACTTCCCGCTGACGGATTTTGTCCAAAATTTGATAGAAACCTACAAATTATGTTTAAAGACCACATACCGAATTTCATCTCCGTAGCTCTCATAGTTTTCGAGTTATCGTGTTCACAGACAGACACACAGACATGATTCCCAAATTGTGTTTTTCGGACTCGTGGAGGTCTAAAACGTGGAGATCCGTCAAAATCTCGAGTTCGAATTTTTTGACGATTACAATACTTTCTCTTTGTATACTTCGTCTACGAGAAAGGAAAAAATCAGAAATATTCGTTATTGGTTGCGAAACATTCGTTTCAATCTTCCTGCTTGAAGTTTCAAAAATTTGAGATAGGTGGCGTTGCTTGTTAAGCGGCGTAATTATTTTTTGATATAAACGACGTCTATTCTTTTAGTCTCACGCTGCAGCTGCCGTTAAATTCGTGACTGTAATGCAAACATAATTAGAGGATTCGATTACGAATTCGATACGCATGAATAAATTGAATAGCAGTAAAATACTCGAGTGAATGAAGGCAGGTAAGAATTAGAAGTTAATGTAAATGAGCGCGGCGCAAAGCATCTCGGGTACTTTAAGGTATAAAGTACCGAGATAAGTTAAATAGGTAGCTCAATCAGTTAAAAGTCAAACTCAGTTAAAAGTCAACACCACCAACAACCAGTCCAGTGGCGTTTCGCCCGGGGTCAAGGGCGTATAGACGCCCCCGGCGCCAAAAAAATACTGTGTTCATGCAATTTTTAAAGGCAAAATATGATTAGAGGACGTATAAAAATAAAACCATGATGCCATTTACGCTTTTTAAGTCACTGATGAAGACTGGAATGAAAATATATATATATACGGTAAAGCACCGTTTATACGTCTCTTAAGGGACTGACGCAGTGGCGGCTCTTCCATTAGGGCTGCAGAGCTGCAGCGCCCCCTGAAATTTTTTTAAAACTTGTACTTTCGTTTTTAATCCTCTTCGCGTACTTTTTAGCTCTCAGTTTTCCATAACTTACGAAAATACAAAAAATGTTATAAAAAATTGAAAAGGAGACAGGAAATGAATCAACAAGTAAGAGAGAAGAAGCAGGTCTGAGCTGCAAAGTACTTTGCCCCCCCCCCAAAAAAAAAAAATTCGTTCACTGTGCAGAAAATCCGGAGAGGAAAAAGCAACCATTTGTCCCTTTAACTTAGACGGGCTGTGGACTGCCGGGCGAGCAGCTCTGGCTGGCACTTAGCCAACTCTAAGAAGAAAAAATGCGCTTTTTAATTTATTTTTCTTTTTTCCTCACTCCCACACAAAGTAGCAATCCCATTGGCTGTTTATGGGTTTTGGTTTCGGTTTGTGTTGCGTCGACAGAAACGCATCTGGTTCATTGATTATTCGCTATCTCTTGATAGAAGGTTAGATTTGTATTGAAGAAGACATTCATTCACTTAACTTCTGTTAGTAAAACTAGTAGTTAATGTCATAAGCTGGTTATTTAGTCTGTTTTCCTTTGTTTAAACAAATATTTATTTGCGTGTTTCTTTTCCATTGTTAAAAGCTAAGGTAATATCTTAATGTTTAATGATAAGTTTTAATCAGCATATTTTCGTCCAGCTAACATGCTGCTGGACGTGAAATGTGCAGCGCCATTTTAAAGTTAAAATCAAATTCACATTCTGCAAGATGAATAAGAGAGTGAAGTCGATGCCGACAACGGACAATTGTGTGCTACATGACGCAGACGGTATTGTGGAACTTGCGCACAGCGTCATTAGCGCTAAGTCATTAAGTAGTGTCCTTTGCGCACAAGAGTTGGAAAGGTTGCAGCATGGTAAACTTTATCGATGTCTATATGATTTGGCGTGGCTTTAGCGCATTGAAAACCTTTGGCATATAACAATCAATCAATGTCAGTGCTCCCTGCTTCAACGATGTTTCCGTGGGAAAATGATAAGGCCCTTAATAACTGTTATTCTCAAACAAATAACTAATACCGATATAATTTAAATTAAAATATAAATAATCGATTTAAGTTAATAGTAATATTAAATAAATTTAAATACATGAATAGGATAAAAAGACATTGCTTCTCAACAAAATTGATTGATAAAGGAACTCGTTTATAAATTTACTCTGAAAAAGTTATAAAAATGATAATTTTGATGTACGAAAAAATGATGCAAATAATAAACCGAGTTACAATTTTCAGTCTATAATAAATTTTATATTTATTTGTTGCTTCGTTTATTTAAAAGACGGAAAGAGAATGCACAGGACACATTTTGAAATCAAGCTCAAACATTTATCAGTTCGCTGTTTCACTTATTCTCAAAATAAGTACTTTAATTTCATTTTAACAGTAAAGTTGTTTTTAAGTATGTGCCTCATACCTATGAAGAAACAAATTGTGAGAAAATGTTTATCATTTGTTAAAGTAGATAAAAGTCAAGTTCAATCATTTCAGAAATTACTACTTAAAATGTTAAACGAAACAATACAACTTATTATTACATTTTCACAATGATTGGTGCCCAACATGCTTTTGAAGAGCTCTTTTTATATATATTATTATATATTTCTGTGGAAAAAGTGTAACTTTCTAATATCTGAAAATAATATTTGAAAAAATCCTATTTTCTCTTTCATTTCTTTACATTTTTTAAAAATCCAATTGACTTTGCAGTATCAATCTGATTTAATTTAATATTAAGACCATTTTAAGCCTCCCAAAATGATATACCTAAATAACTGCGATTAACATTTTTGATATGTTTATAAATATTTATTATTTGCCACTTAAAATATCTACAGTTTTTTAGCACCTCTATTTTAAAGGCTGTTTTCACTTCTCTTTTGGTGCATTTTAATTAATAAAAGAATCAAATGATTTTTTCATTGATATTTAGCGTAAATTACAAATTAAAGGCATAATATCAAAACATTTCAGCCAAACATTCATTTATTGAAATGAAAATCATTCGACTTGTATTTGTACTGATGAGTAGGCTCTATTTTCGTCATCTAAGCAATAATTTTAAAACTGTTGCCCGTACTTAAAAATTTATATAAAAGCAAAGGAGAAGGAGAAAAAAAAAGCTGACACACGGATCACTATCAAATCAAAGAATGGAACTTTTAAAAATGTTCCACGGATTTCTTGGGAGGGGTAAAGGTAATTATCAATTTTCCTTTGGGAAAGTGGTGATTATACCATAGAAAAGCCCCCCCTGATTTCATCAATCACTCTCTTATAAGAACAACAAGTATGCATCACCTATTACCCCTCTAGGTGTTTGCCAAGTTTTTCTGCCAAAGGTAATTAAATCCAGTAAACCTACAATGTGTGCGGAAATTCCACTAGTTAATGATGTGCGGAAATGCGCCTGTGCGCATCGGACATAGAACCAGTTTAACACCCGGCTTTGGAATTGAAAAAATTAGCCAACTGAAAGATAAGGTGGCGTCGTCAAAGAAAGATGGCATAACTTCTTCCTCCCCCGCTTTAATCACCACAGACAATTTGTCTTCTGTTAATTTATCGATTGTGAATGCTTTCGAAGTCGTGATATTTTTATCACAGTTCACACAGTAGAAAAAAGGAATTTTTCACATTTTAGACCGTGGAAAACGAACCTAAGCTTTACGTCTTATAAATGAAATAATTTACCATTACAATGAATGGGAATGAATCGGACTGTGATGAAATGACGTATAAATAAATGTAAAAGACGTATAAGTGAGAAACGTATAAACGGAGCTTTACTGTACTTTATCATTACAATGAATAGGAATGAATCGGACTGTGATGAAATGACGTATAAATACATGTAAAAGACGTATAAGTGAGAAACGTATAAACGGTGCTTTACTGTACTTTATCATTACAATGAATAGGAATGAATCGGACTGTGATGAAATGACGTATAAATACATGTAAAAGACGTATAAGTGAGAAACGTATAAACGGAGCTTTACTGTACGTTATCATTACAATGAATAGGAATGAATCGGACTGTGATGAAATGACGTATAAATAAATGTAAAAGACGTATAAGTGAGAAACGTATAAACGGTGCTTAACCGTATATTATTTTCAAGGCACCACTTACTTTCGCTACGCCACTTATTGATGCACTTACTTTCCTCTAAATTATCATTAGAAAGATTTTTGTAAAAAAAGCGAGTTCCACTAGACTGACATATGTGCAATGTTCCTGTTTATAAAAAGCAAATTACGCAAAACAAATTTTAAAACACCCTTGTGAACAGTTTTATAGTCCAGAAACTAAATTTTTCTCAATGCTAAATGAAATGTTATGCAAAAGTGGTTTTAAAATCATAAAGAATGTGAATGATAAAACAATTTTTCTATATATAAATACAATTTATTCGAAATCCACAATAAATAATTAAACGTTTCTTAAAAGTCATAACATAATTAGAATGGAACTCGAATAGATTTTAATATAAAAATTTTAGCGTCCATTTTGTTGTTATTCCGAGTTCTAATTTTATTTAATCTGTTTCCAATTCCTGGTTAAACGCATATTTATTAACCATTTAAAATTTTAGCTTCCATTTTGTTGTTATTCTGAGTTCTAATTTTATTCAATCTGTTTCCAATTCCAAAACACCGTACAGTTCTGGGTATTGTTTTTCACATTCATTTACTTGCGCCATTTGTACATTTAATATTATAACGTTCGTTACTCAACTTCAGAGCTGATTTCGAAAATGACTTCCATTTTTTTCCCATCACGTCAGGATTTTTTGTTAAATCGATATCAATATTTTTGCTAAAATCCTATTTGAAAAAAAAAATTCTCTCGAACAATTTTGCATGTACTATCTGGCAACAGTGGGTTTTATCCATTTAATCCAGAAAATCACCAACACACTATTTTAATTTGTTTTTATTAAGGTAACTTACGTAAAATAGACGATTGACCAAGATGAGCAAATATATTTGTGTACATGAAAGTTTGAAACAAATTTTTAACTGAACAAAAAAACAAAAAAAAATTTCTATTTATAAGTACATACTCTTTTTCCTTTCAAATTTCTTTTATGTTCAATTCTCAAAAAAAGTTTATAGTAAATGTTCATAAAAATCCAAGTAAAATTGAATTTTTCAAGAAAACGTGACGTGATAGAAATTTTTCATTATTTTTTTGAAATTAGCACCAAAAAATACATAAAGTTCAACTATCAATTCTCTTGAATTTTTTTCGTCGCAGGCCTATGTAATTCGTCATTATTGTTTAGTTTGCAAGCAGTAAACTAGAACCTTTTCACTTTATTATTGTTTGGTATCTAGAACAAACTAAGAGAGAGTTTGATTACCTTTTTATATATGTTTTTGTATTGTAAATTGATAATTTTTGTAAATAAATTTTGTATATATATTGAAGATTTCAATAAAGAATACTACCGCAAATGTAGATAAAATATTTTCCCTCATGTCAATTCTATAGTCGAACGAGAGAAACAGGTTGTCAGTGGGGACAATTCAAGCAATTATGATTTGTCATTACAATTTTATAATGACTTGCTCCCGAATTCATAATAATGTGAAAGGAGAAAATGATACAATTAAAAAGGAAAATCACCTTTAAAATATGACTATTAGCCTCGCATCTTTTTTCATTATTCTACGTGTTCATTTTATTAGATTGCTTAACCCTTATTGTTTTTTATCAGAGTAAAATAAACCATTATCTACCTTTTTTTTCATGTTTTATTTACTTAGCACTTAAACGTCATGTATCAAAACTTGGCAATTATGGCAACCTATTGATAGGGAGCTATTAGAATTTTTTTTACTATCCTTTGATCTCCCATACCCTTCCCCCCCCCCCCCCCTCCCGGACAGGTCCGGATTTCGACTAAAACCAGCGGGAGTGGTCTCCCCTAAACTTTCTCATATACTTCCCAAAAAGGTGTCATTTTTCCTCTAACTAGGGTTGCCATACGTCCCGTATACTATTTGTCCCGTTTCCTTCCTAAACTCTGAGTCATTATAATTTTAAAATGACCTGCGCCCATTTTTATGATTATGTGTAAAAGGAAAATGATAACAATTAAAAAAAATTGCGCAAGTTCTCAATTTTTACGCGCGCTGAGGTACCACAACTTTATTTAAAGTTTTTGTGATCGAAATCTTACTACAAATATCATGCAAGATTTCACCATACCTTCCATCTGGAGAATGTCGGAACGAAGTTTCGGGTTCAGGGGGTTGCCATAATTTTCGAAGCGCATCCGAAGCTACAATACTTCGTAGACCGCCAAGGTCAAAAGCCAACTATACTAACTTGAGTAAAATAAGCGAAACGCTCGCCAACACACAGTCGCAATGTGCATTTTGAACCAAATATGCAATCTGAACAACTTTTTTTCAATGGATTGAAACGAAATTTGAGCACAGTTCTATAATTAATATTAGCAAACGTCATACCAATTTTTATTTATCTAAGC
>BGPR01019521.1:2456-29136 GCA_013235015.1 Araneus ventricosus
TTTAACTCTTTTCTACACAATAATTAAAATAATGATGAAAATGTTGATTTAAGTACGGTTATTATTTTTTTTTATTAAACATGCCATTTGATACCATTGCATATTTCTTTCTACTCTACCAGTAAGTCTTTTAAGATGAGTGTTTTATAGAAATTATGAGTAATGTGCTTACTAAAGAAACGCTCATTTTAGTACAATAAATTATTACTATTCTAATTATAACCTTAAACGGGAATAAATAATATTTTTAATTGTGTTTATTAAAATTTTGCAAGTGAAAGCTTAATTAGCTTATCTTAAATTTGTAGTCTTGAACAGCATGCTTTATACGGCAAATATAAATATAGCCAAGAGGTATTTTGAAAGAATAAGTAGGAAAAAAAAGAAGAAGATTTGTAGTTTTATGTCCTGTTGTTTTATAATTTAAAACAATATCCGATCCTATAAATAAAGAATATTCTGATTGATAGAAAAAGTTTTGTAAATTATTTACCGTTTTGTCTGAAATCAATTGTCAATTGTAGTTTTGTATTTTTTTATAATCAAACTACTGAAACCATTACATATTCTTGAATGATCCGTTATCTCAGTTTCGTAATAATGTTTTGTCGTTTCAGTTTATCATAATATTTGTTGCCCAAAAACTCCTTATATACAGGGCCGAATTATCAAATAGACAATGTTGATTTAAATACGGTACTAACTTTTGGGGTTCCGTGGATTTTTTTCCAAGTATTTTTAGTGTAGCACAGTACTGATTCACCAGTCAACAATGCTCTAAGACTTTCCCTGCTATCATAAATGCAAGATAAAAAGGAGTGCCCTTGACTCTATAGCAAGGGATTCAGAACCAGGGAAACACATTTTATGGCCCTGAAGGGGGTGGACGAGAAGTCTACGTATTTTGTTTCCTGTGAGTAAGAATGAGACAATATACTAACGGGGGGCTGGAAAGTGAGAAATTTTTGTAGGAAATAGCTAGACACACACTTATATTACAAATTGATGCCGCTGACATTTTATTGTTCCCTCAGGCTCTCAGCATGTCCGAAGAATCTCTCTTTGCCAGCAGTACGGGGTTCTTACTAGAGAGGGTACAATGACGTATTTCTTCTTTTTCCTGCAGCTCATTTTACTAGTCTTCGAAAAAGTTCTGACAAGAGTGGTAAAGGCATCATGCAATTTGGCGGCTAAAGGCAGCAAAGGAAAAGGGTGTTGTGTGTTTCGGGGCACAGTGGTCAAATTACAACGAGGAGTGGTCCCTCCATTCTTCTGGTTTGCTCGAGGTCAGGAGGATTCGTAAAATACTGACTGCATTCAACGACCGAATGATTCGCTTATTTTATTAACTGTATATTAATTATTCCAACTTACTTTAAATACGTAAAATTATTTAATTTTTGGTAAGCTGAAAGCATTAATTGTTTCAAAAGAATGAATTAGTTTTACAAGGAAAAGAAAAACAGTGAACAGAAAATGTATCAATATTTGAAACTAAATTTTGAGGCAATGTGTTCTGAATTTTATCAAATTAATGATTTAGATCTTTACATTCAATTGTTAAAGAAGTATTAGGCTGGCTCTTTGAAATCATGAAACAGAATGGCGATTAATTTTCGTTTTGATCATGCAAGAGATGGTTTATTCAGATTGAAATCGTAATTAGTACACATTATTTAACTAATTATAACCTGATTGTTTAATCTAATTATAAAAAATAAAGAAATGTCATAACTTCCAGTAAGGATTATCCTGCCTTAAGTGAAAAAATAGATTTAAATTCATAGTTAAAAATCAAAATAATAAAGTAAATCTATCCAAAAAGTAAATTTGGTTGAAGTAACAAAACAAAACAAAAAAAACTAGCAAGTATCTTTTTGATTTCAGAACATTATCCTTAGGATTTTTTTTTATGTTTTTAAATTTATTGGAAACCATTGTTGTCCAATTTTTACTTACAGCTAGCCTGACACTGTTTCACTTTTGACTGACCCTAGATATTGGCAGTTTTTTGAAGACAGTCAGCTTAAACGCACAAATGTAGATTTGTTTTTTTTTAATTATTTTTTTTTCTTTTAAACTTTTTAAAGAGAAATTATCAATACTGCGTTTATTTAACATGTTTAGAATTTTTTAAAAATTACAATAATTTAACAGAAGAATTAAATAGAAACAAAAAAATGGCAGTTTTAATTTGTATGTTTATCGTTGGCTTATTTTGCATATTCTTTTTACATTTTTAAATCTAAGAAAACATTTATAAACTATTCTAAAATTGTGTTTCATACTAAGAGTGGAATTGAGAACCATTTAATTTCTCCCGTGATTTAATTATCAAAATACACATATCAGAAACCTCGAGAGATACAAACAATTTTTAATAAATTTAATTTCGTATATTAACCTGAATCTTAATATGTAGTACGAAAAAATATTTGTTTTTCATAAAAGTTTTATTAATTTGATATAAAAACCATTAGGGTGCTATTATTTATTAACTGCGGAACAAATATAAACTTAGCTTGAATGAGTTTTTTAAAGTTATTGGAGGTGAACATATACTTTTATTATGAGATTACTAACATTAATTACAGCCAATTGAATATAACTAACTTTTTCACTGTTATACTTAATCTGAATGAGTTATTTATTCCCGCCCCAACTTTACTGTAAAAGCTTTCTTTTGTGAGCGATTTTTTAATTCAGAAAGAAATTAGTTAATATTAAAATTTAGGCACCTACCCACATACATTTAGGAATGAAGCATCTTCATTCCTGAGAATCTGTATATTAGCTTCTTAAAATATGTAGGCCGAGGTGGCCTAGTGGTAAGATCTCGACCTCGGGACCTGAGGGCCGCAGGCCCGAAACCCGATTCCACTGAAGATCCGCCGTGTATAGGGCCTGTTGCACGCTAAATCATACGCAGTGGCCAAACGTCCTCCCGCTGTCTTGGCGCGGAAGCTTGGAGAGTGGGGGCATCAGTTCAGGCATCGTCCTCGTCATCTGACCGCGGTTCAAAGTTACAAAACCCGTCCCTAAATAGCCCTCGTGTTGCTTCAAAACGGGACGTTAATATAACCTAACCTTAAAATATGTATATAATACAATCAAATTGTAAACTGTCTTGAGAATTTTATGAACTGTCGTAGTATTAAATTGCTGACATGAATAACAATCTATTATTTGATAAAAATGTTTGGGAACTATACTTAGTGATCATGAATAAATAACTTTTTAAGGTCTTTAATTCACTCGAGTAACTTATCTGTTTTACAATGCATCCCATAAAAAACAATAAAAAATTTCTCCCTTCTTGAATTTTTTAAAACTAATTTTTAAGTATTAAGTAAGTTTATTAAAATTATTAAATTTTTTAATAATAAATATTATTAATTTATTTATTACAATTTCATATTATTTATGTATTCATTATGTATACTTTCTTAAAACTTTAGTATATCGAAGTTTTCCAAAATTATTTCCAATTGGGCACCGCATTTCCTAAGGCCGGCCCTGAACCGGAATGATGTGAAGTTTTTGGACGGAAAAATGTTTTATCTAAATGATTTAGATCGATTTCAGTTTTACTGGTATTATCTGCATACAGAATCAGACTTTTTTTTCAAAACGTCAATTCAGATCTGTCATAGTCTGGGCCGCATTTGCCGTCAGTGGTGAAACTGAAATTGAATTTGTCAAAATGAATTCATCGTTATATCAGGGTTTGCTGGCAGATAATTTGTTCCTGATATATCTTCTGATAACATCAGGAGATTGAACATTTCAACAAGACAAAGTATCTGTGCATAATTCATTATTCTGAAAAATCCTAGATGAAAGCGGTATCCTACAAAATCCTGGTAAAAACTCTTCAATGGTTATATCGGAGTTCCGACCTGAATCCAATGGGAAAACTTTCGGGAATTCTGGTTCGATATGTTTACAAGAATGGGCGACAGGAGAGAAGCAAATTTTTTCTTAAAACCACAATAAAAATTTCTGGAATAAAATTGACCCGGATATCTCTCAAGTTCTTTCTGGTTCTATGAATCGACCAGTAATACAAGTAAAAGAAAAATGAGGTTCAAATATCACTTACTAAAGAATAAATCATATCGACGCTATATATTTTCCCAAATCTAACTGTATAGATTTTTAACTAATTGCTTATAAAATCACATTAAGTAATTAAACTTACATTTATTTTTGCTGTGAAAATAATGAAAAATATTATATAAATTTCTAGTTTTTTTGTCATGTATTTTTGCGACTTTATACTTTTTTCGACGAGTGTACCCTAACAAAACAATTTGCCAAATTTTATTTATCTATCTGTTGAGCTTTTTGAATTATCGTGTTTTCAGTCGCGTACACAGACGGACAGAAAGACAGTTTTTTCACCAGAGAATTTCGTCGAAAATTGCTAGAAATCAACAAGTTGCAAACATCTAGCCTATTGCGATTTCGACAGGTAGTCACACACATATAAAATTTTCGAAATTTTAAAAAAATACTTTTTTTTTCAAACATAAAAATATGGTCTATAATGAGGATATTCCTCAAAACCACGTGGCCGAATTATTTCACCATAACAATACTCTCTTTGTATACTTCGTATATGGAAAGCCGTAGGTTATTTAATTACTAAATATTGTTTTGATTGCCTGTCAATGACAGGCAAAAATTACTTTTTCAGTGGAACCGTGAATATTCCTTGAAAACGTAATTTTAAACTTCAAAATTCTAATAGTCATTTAACTTTGTTCTTTTAGTAGTCTTGCAATCGTTCTGTTGATTGCCAACCGTGTTTTAAGAAACACGAGGGATATTTTGGAACGAGCCTCTTAATTTTTGATCCCTTGAGGTGGCGCCCTTTTCTCCAAAATGCCACACCAGCGGGAGGAAAAAAATTACTTAAGATCTAGTATTAGTCAAAAATAATTTACATCACAAGCCGTTTTATATACTGAATCTGGTCTAACCAAAAAAATAAATTTGGCGATAATATCAACAAATTTATTATAAAACATGCAAGAAAATGAAATAAAAATCGAATTTTGTAACCTCATTCTAGTCAGTCGCATAGCAAGTTTTTTTATGAAGTAATCCTTTTTAATAACGTTTTTTGTGTGATTGAAATATTAACTTTATAAATACAAAATCAGCTAGCCGACGTCCAACTTATTTTCAAAAGTGTTTTATTTTTATCCATGGCAAACGGGGCCGGGTGAATTGAACTATATTTTTTCACTCTCATTTCCTCTGACACTTTCTACGCCACCCAGGAGTCCTTCCCTAATAAAAAAATAAGAAAAACTGGTCGTAAAATGTTTTCGTTTATTTTCGGCCTTCTTGCCTACATGTTGAATGATGCCTTCAGGCGAAGATGACAAAAGACCACTTTCGACCTTTACTTTCTTTTTCTGCAGCGGCATTTACGTAATGGTAGGGACAAAAAAGATAGCAATTTGAGAACCAAACTGCTTAACGAAAAGAGGGATTCCCTCACCCTTTTTTTCTATTTTTTTTATTTTTGAGGGACGTTACATTGTCATGGAAAGGAGCTGCTCTCGCGGCAAGCTTGTATTTCATCAAGGCCTGTACCAGAACAAAAGTATCTTATCTCTGCGATCTGTAGCAGTGTTAACCCCATGTATATATTCCCCATTTTTTGTTCTCAATAAATGCCGAGAGAGTCAGCCGGGTGGCCCCATGGTGGGTTCAGATTGTCTTTTACGCTCTGTGTCCATCTCAACTGTAAAATAGCTATCACGGCTACAAGGCACAGGGTGGTGTTCTGTTCTATTATGGAAAGGATGTGGTGTGTATTGTATAGAATGGCCTCAATTCCTATTGGAGGAATTTGTGATGCTTACGAGGCATATGAAAAAATATGGATCCCGAGCAATGCCGTGCCATCAGGAAGATAATAGCAAAACATAAAGTGTAGGAGAAACTGACTCTGCAGAAACTGGATTTCAAATCTGCAGTTTTTTCGCTAATTACTTAAACACTTTTATGTCTCTATCCATTTACAAAACGTTCTACGATCTTTTAAAGGAATTATAGCCTTTAAAAATTTTTCTCTTATGATCACTAAAGGCACGAGATAAGAAATACTTAAATAATGGAAATAATTCAGAAGGAATAAAATTTTTATTTTTGACATCGTATAAATCAAAATACTCGGAATATAGACCATATCTTATTATTTTAATAGGAAATAAGAAGGAACCAGAGAAAATTTTCGAGTTACGAATCTGAGCTAAAAACTTTGCAATTAGCCATCACAGTAAAAGATTCTTTAAAATAATTTCCATGAATTGAAAAATTATCCAAAGGTTATTTTTAAGGATCTGAGGAAAATGACATCAATATTATTATCACAGTACATGTCAACAAAAGTTTAAAAAATAGTATATGCACCAGTCAGTTTCGATTTATTATTATTATTATTATTATTTTGGTTTTGTTTCATTAGTTTTCTTTTTCCACGAGAAGTTTTTATGTCTAACAGCACAGTAACTTTCTCGAATAATAATTATTTTTTAAATACTTATCTCAATAATTACAACGCTTTCTAATAATCACAGAAAATTACTTGCTAATTCGTAAAATCTCTTTTCAACTGTACTGTATTAGGAAAAGAATTCTAAAATTTTTCGTGTTCCATGGAAATATTATACATAATTATACATACTCTCGTTAAAACTTTGTCTCTGTAAAGTGAATGTACTGAAATAAAATGAAGATATAAATGTATCACGAAATATTGATACAATAATTAGAAAACTTACTATGATTAACGAACAAATTTATTCTGTATTTTCAGTGTTTGAAACTTTTTTTTTGTCATTTCCAGTAAAGAGAAATAATTAGTTAAGGAATCGATAAATAGTAGAATAGTATTCAGAATTTTTTTCAGAAGAATAAGAATTTTTATATGCTTGAATTGCAAATACTTCTAAATTCAGTGAAAAATGCTTGTTTTTAGTAAATATTTCAAAAGTAGCATTTACATTATGAAATGTTCTACCTTCAAGTTTCAAAGTTGTTCGTCTCATTCTGAACCTTGCAAAATTGAAGATGGATATACTCAAACGAACATGGATAATAAACATTTGGATTAATTAATGTTATTCGTTTCTTTAAAATACATGGTGAGAGATATACTAGGCATTCACGATGTTGTGAACAAATGGTCTCAATTAAAGTTCTGTAAAATAAAGTTTAGACCAAATTTTGATTTAAAGAAAACCTCCATAAGATTTATTTATTTTTCATAAAAAATTTCTATCTTGATATAAATTTTTGTATTTATTTTATTCATGAAATTTGTTTTATTTATATATTATTAATTCTTTGTCCTGTTTCCTCACTATTTTCTTATCTCTTTGATCTTGCATGTAATACAATCTTCCAAGTTTCAGTTAAAAATAAGGTTAATAGAAAATGCGTATTGCACTTCTCAATGAGCAGGCTTGCATATGAAAATATTGCATATGAAATCATCAGTAAAGTCGGCATTTTGTCTCATATTATTGTAGAAAAAGATTTTTTATGCCGTCTTAAAATTTAAAAAAATTTCTTTTCAATGATACTAATTTAATTGTCGTACATTTTCTTTCCTTAATTTTGACAATTTTTTTAGAATATTTTTTTTATATAGCATTTTTAACAATTCATTTCACTGCAGTAAAATTAAAACGGTTCATTGCTTCTACAGATAATTCAATCTCTTTGTTTTCTTTAATTGCAGAAAGATATAAAATGTAGATTCTGTTTATTTTTTCATATTCTTTGCAATCATAAATAGCTCTTCAGTTTTCATCTCATTTCCATAAATTATTTTGTATAATCTATAAACTAACTCCTCATTTTAATGTTAGAATCACATTCGCATTTTTCATGAAGCGAATGTTTCTAAGTATCAAACGAATGAAAGCGTTTCAAGCCATACTATTGACCTCACAACCACAAGATAATTTGGTGAGGGGAAACTCCCCATGGCAAAGTCTGGAAGACGTCTGACTGAGTTACAACTCTTGCGCCTTCCTTGGGAGGAGGCGTGGAGTGTTTCGTGACCCCCTCTCGGTTTAAGGGTTACCGAAGGAACTTCAACCAATCAACAGATTTCTAAGCCAAACACATTATTATTCGCGCCGAACGATGCAGGATAACGAGTGAGATATTCCACAACATTATTCTTAAAATATCGGCCGTTTTTCCTGTGCTATTAGGGGAGAAATCAAGGTTGAGAAAGAGCACTTGAAGTCGATCGCATCTAAAGTTTTCTCAGAAGGGTTAGAACACAGCACATGCAATAGCAGAAAGGAGAAAGGCTTTAAACATTTTTTTAAAAAAGAATTGTTTTTCATTTTCTGTGTGTTGTTCTGATTTAAAAGCAGAGCCTTAGTTTGTGAGAGACAAGTAATCTCCTCTCTTTCAGCGTTTTCCGTCTTCAAATCAAATGTATAGAGCGGATAACAACATGGGTGTTTAATAAAATCCGTTGGTTTACCGCTTAAATGGAAAGGGCAGAAGTGCACATTGTCATTTTTACTGCTGTGAACGACATATTGGGAAAAATAGAAAAGTGAGATTGAAATATCACTATTGTTGATTAATTAGAAAAAATATCTTTCTTCAAAATCCATCAAACTATCAAATATCTGATTATTATTATTTCTTTTTTTAGTACAATCCCCATCTCAATTTTTTTTTATTTATTATTTCGCCACATTTGGCAGAAAATGAAGTTTGAATGCTCTTATTTCCATAAAATCAGTTTTTGAAAGCTTTCGAGACTAATTTTATCTGATGAGATAGAAGTAGGGTTCTATGATACAAATGGAGAGCAAATAACCAAATATTTCAACAACAAATCGTGCAGTTCATAGTTTTACCTATTATAAAACTTTATTTTTATTATTATTCTTTTGATCCATTTTTTTATTTATTCATTTATTGAATGCCACTTAATATGAAATGAAAGAAATGAAAATGTCTTATTAACAAGTTATAGCTTATCAAATTTTTTCTAATAGTCAGAATTTGACAGTGAATGATACTAGTACAAATTTTTTATTCGAATTCTTTTAGTTACGTATATATTTAAAAAAAATGTAACAGTAAATTTATTAAAAATATGTCTATATGCTTTTCAAACATCCAAAGTGAAAATAAAATTTTTATTTATATTCTTCAATGAAACTTAAAATTATTGTAGCTATTAAAGAAATTATTTTAACAAAGATTTAAAGACATGTCAGAAAAAAACGTGATAAACAATAGAGGTTTTAGAGTAAAGGAAAATATAAATGCAAATTACCAAACGCGTTAAATTAACTCAAATACATTGAATGTAATATTGTCATGCTAACTAGAGAACAGAATTAAAAGATTATTTTACAACGATAACTTGGAGTGCATGGAAGTTTAGTATATTTCTGCACAAAATACATGCAAATATGAAAAATGCCGTTAATATAATTCTGCAAAGAGCTAACATACTTATACAGTAGAACCCCGGTAATCCGGACACGCGCTAATCCGGAACCCTCGTTAATCCGGACGGTCCATGGAGAATGTGCAAACCCGCATCCTGCGCTGATACAACCCATGGGTCAGAATGTTATTCAAAACATCAAGCTGGGATATCGCAAGTCGCTTCTTACGAACATTCTCAATGATCCTGTGCACAATGAAAACTTGGGAAAAACACTGAAAAATGTAAATTTAAAAGATGTCGTGTTCAGTCTTGCTAACTTTTAGGCATTTGTGTCTACATTGGCGAACAAAAACTGGCTGCTTTTCACAACTATACCAACCCGTTTTCCTTTCCCTTAAAGCAAAAACCCTCAGTAGTATAAATCACTGTCAAATCTCTCCTTTGAGATCGCACAAACCTCTAACCGCAGATAGGGAAGGGAATGCTTATTGTTAAAAATTGCTGCCGCTTGCTAGTACAACTGAGGTTTCGAACCTGGCGTTTCTCAAACGTTTCAAAATTTCCATAGAGCCGCTGGGCGGGTTAAGTCGCACGGAAATGGACTGTGGTTCGCAAATATAATTGACCCCTACCACGCTTATCTCCTAAGCGACACCTCCCCTCAGAACAAGCCAACCGCCTCAAAGCAATCTTCGTCGCTCTTAAGGGGAAATTTTTAGACATCCCCGGACCACCTCGCTCGGTATGAGAAGATTAATGAATGAAAGCGGAAAATGTCTGCCAATGAGCGGAATGATTAAGTGGATTTTGTTCCAAATTTATCAGCACTGAAAGTGAATATGATTTCAAAATACAATGAGACTTCTATTAACCGTCGCTCGTTCAACTGTCAGTTTCTGTTATCCGCAATCGTCTAAAAAATTCTAATTCGCCATTTCTGTTACATTAGTGCTAATATATTGAAGTTTTTATTCATCGTTTTGTAAAATTAAATGCAACATGTATGTGTTATTCACTTTGAAAGGATTTTATTTTCATTTTCGCCCCAAGACAGCAGTGAAATCACGTTACTCTGCATATGTATTAAGAGGTTTCTGTCATAGCCCTGGTGCGAACGGTGATGGTTCATCGAAGTTTTACTGGGTTAACCTGGAGTTTAGGGTGCGTTCTCACCTCGTTTCCCTGAAGCTCGCCGATTGTTTGTCGCCAAGAGAGAGAGTGCCAGAACATTTCTTTTGGATGCGAGTTGAAAATTTTTTCGGCGTCATTTGCTCATGCGCCGACAGTGATTTGTTTACAAGTCTACGGCACATGCCCTTAATTTCGCCTCATTTACATTGGTACACTGTCCTCTCTCTTCGATTTGATTGGTTGGCGTACTAATTTGAATAATACTTTGTTTGGAATTCTTGATCATTTACCAAACGATTTTTTTAAATAACCGTTCGCTTCTCTTCTAAAGATTTTCGTTCATTTAATTTGCTGATTCTATTTCTTTGTGTTTCTGCTTATGACTTCCAAGAATCGAACAAGGAATGATTTTTCTGGAAACAATGGTTCCCTTGCTCCGTTTCATCGTCTTCAGACGTCGTGTTTTTCCTGTGTTCGTGCTTTCCCTGTGTATTTCCTTCCTCAATGATAAAGCGAAACTACGAAGAGCTCGCTTTGATGAAAGAGAAGCCGCTGATGTTCTCTTAAGTTAAAAAAATTTGCTCGGTGCACACTTGCAATGCCGAAGGCATTGCGTGCTCAATCTCTCGTTTTGAAATGCCGTAGGCATAGAATGCGCAGGAGACCTATAAAAAACTCACTGCGCATCCTAAACAGTGTTTGGCGACGGCAAATAAAATTGCTCCAAAGAAATTTGGTGAGAAAATAGTACGCACCCTAAACTCCAGGTTTATCTTCTACTGTGCACTTGATTTCTGCATAAATTCTCGACACATGGCAATCCCAGGAAAATGAAACCGCCTGATGTAAATTTCAAAGTCATCCTGCTAATGTGAATTTTGGTTCACACATATATCTTTGAGAAGTTGATTATGACATTTCGTACATATGAGTGACAAGTTTAAAATACTTTATAAAATGAAATATAGAATCAAATTGTAGATATCAAAAGCATTGAAAACGCAATTAGTCGCAGCAAATGGCTCACCTTGTAGCGAACGCCAAACTTTCCAAAGTAAAATCTTTCATTTCATGCTTTTCCAAATAACTGGCTAACTTTAAAATTATATATTAAGGTATGTGCCTACCCTAAAATCGACGTTTTTATGAAAGTTTTCGAAATTTTTTTATTACTTTGTATTAAAGCCCATACATTTAGGATTCCAAAAATGGTTTACTTTAGTTTCTTCGATAGTTAGAAGCAAAGTTATTGCCTAAATTATGAACCAGAAGTGAAATTTTCGAAACCGAAACTAAGCCATAGAAATGCAAAAACACATCTACACAGCTATTTCTTTACTCTTAGACAATGTGAATGTACAATTTACTTTTTAAATATAGAATTAAGTTTTATTTATTTTCTTATTATTGTTCTAGGCGTGTCTGGCAACTGTTTCTCTAGTTACGGGATATTTTACGTAAAGAAAATTTCGCTCACTCCAAACACTGTTATTAGGTAGTAAAATAGCAGTTTAATTATTCAATTCAAGCGATATAAGGCTGATGACTGTATTTAACCATCTTAATGTCAAACTTGAACCAGAAATTATTAAAAAAACACTACATAGAAATTGATATTGAGAGATTTAAGAAATTGAAGCGACAGTCGAACCAGAAACAAAATTATCAAGAAAAAAATTTAAAGTTAATTTTTAATTAATTTTTATTTATATTTTAGTCAAAGAAGGCTTAACTTACAAATACTGTGAATTTTAATGTGTTAAAATATGTATATAATTTTTTGTGCGACTTAAAATCTTCATTTGCGTTTTCTGGAAAATAGCCATTTTCATTTTTTTTGGATTACGAAAAATCTCATTTCTTAAAAAGTTTTTAAGATATTCAAATAAAATTTACTCACAGTGTTCTATACATCTCTAGGTATGTTATGAACCTCTAATATAGCTTAAAGTGCATAATTATTTATTTTAGAGCTGTTTTTATTTGAAAAAGTGATAGTTTTTTTTTGTAAAAAGCTGTTGCGTACACAAACTTTGGTATATCTCAGTAACTTTAAGAGGTACTCTAAATATTCTGCTTCATAACACAAGTAAATGTGTACCAAATATATTATTGAAAGAAAAAGGGAAATACATGCATTAGGAAGTTTGGCGTAAACGTCAATTTTTACTAAATTTTGAGCAAAAATGGTCAAAATTTGGAAAATAAAAAATTTGTTCATTAAAATGGCATTTGAATTAACAGTTTTATACACCATTATAACTGAAAACATAAGTGTTGAATAAAAATTTCCTTTTTTTCAAAAAAAGTGCTCCGAAGGTAGGCACGCGTGATCTGAATCAAAATTTCCATTTCATTAAACAAATGCGAGTTTCCATGTCTTCATTAGCAGGTGGTATGAATATTGAATTTCAATAAGTGGTTGTGCCTTTATTTGCTGTCTATGCATTTTGTAGATAACACTGATGCTACCCACAGTAACATAAGATAAAATTCAGAAGTTACAACGATGAAAAATTTTGAAGACAAAAGAGTATCAAATTTTAATTTATTATGTTTCATTTTTTATTAATATTTATGTTCAAAAACTTGACTATAATGTTGATAGTAAAGAGGGATATTGCATGCGGTTGTTAATATATTAAAGAATTAGGGTAAGCTAATTTGAATACATAAATCATTCAATTTTCCGGGTGATTTGTTCCAATAAAGACATTGATGAATGAAGTATGAAAGTGTTATTTTGTCAGTTCCTTTCAGCAGAGTTATTCAGCGTTATGGAAGCACTGGGTTGGGATACCGGCTGTATAAGAGACTTCCATTTGTTAGAATTTATTGCTACTAATAAATTTTCCATTTCGCAAGACATATAAAAGAGACTAATTCCGAAAGAACAGAATTTGTTTTCACTTTCATTGACTGGAAATCTAATCAATTCCGTTTATAACAGAAAAGTTAATCAATTTTTTATATTCTTTTATAAATTGGCGTGAGAATGAATTAACACCGTTAGAATTTTATCCAGTGAAGAGTTTGCAACTCTTGAATTGATTTGATTGGGGTGTTTTTGGGATTTTCAGCAACAAAGGCTATTTTTCCCTATTTATTCCGAAGTTCTTTTCAATCCGTAATCGAAAAAAGCGATGAAAATTGCCATAAAAAAAATTGGCTAAAAATGCAATATGTTTGAAAGCTTACTTTTAGTACTCCAAATGTTTGTTGTTTATACTGCGTGCTACTTGCCATTAATTCTGTCATGCTGCGCATTACTTGTAATGGTGTTATTTATGCTACTGTGATATACGATTATCAATTTGTATTCCGTGACTCTGAGCTTCACTCTATATCTGGTGTATCGAGCCCTGGTGGCCTAGTGGTAATGCCTCAGCTTCGAGGTGGGAGGGTTCCAGGTTCGAAACTCGAATACAATAAAGATTTACCGTGTATGTTAGCCTGACGCCAAATTTCACACCGTGGGGTGAACATGATGGGAAATAATTTGGTAAAGAAACCAGCCTCAACCACCCGACCGATTTTGACATTTTTCTTATATTTGGTAGGTTATGACGTCTAGATATGCCATCAATGGTCGCCTGCCACCCACCACCCTCCCGTTTCGAGAGAAATCTAAAAAACACTTCTCCACTGTACATTCTCTGTGGGGAAAACATCAGACAGTCTCCCAGCACCAACCGCTGGACCGATTTCGAAAATTTTTATTTCATATGAAATTTTATGACCCCTTGATATGCCATCAATGGTCGCCTGGCACTCACCGCCCTCCATTTTCGACATATATTCCAAATGGAGATATATCGCACGCATACTGATCAGTTCTATTGAATTTGGCATTTTATAAACACAATTTACTTCATAAGAACTTCTTTTAATATTCCAGCAGGCAAGCGCATACAGGAGAAACTTACATTGCACATCGTATTATATAATTACTAGAAAATCCCCCGTCATAGTATGACGGGTGCAAATTGCCTCTTCATTCGAGAGATTTCCTGTCAAATTTGAAGTGTTTAAATAGATATATATGCGAGAGAAATGTTTAACATTGATTGAAAACAAATAAAATAAACATATGTTTTATGGCAGGAAATATTTTTTTTATTTACATATTATTTGCATATTTCTTTATTTAAAAACCTCAACATTCCGTGTGAAGTATTTTTAGTTGTTTAAAAATTTTATTATAATTCAATAACCATGAAATTCTCATCTTGTCAAACGTAAGTCAGAAGTTAAAATTTCAAAAGGATTCTTTTTAGAAATTCTAATCAAAACAAAGAATGACGAATCTATGCTTGTCAAACGTTGCCAAAAAATATTATCAAATTATATAATCAAGATTGTAATAAATAATCAGATGCATTGTGGCATCCAAACTATATCACGCGCATGGTATAGCACAGACGTAATTTACTACTTTCTATTAAAAACGGAAATTAATTTGAAATTTATGAGTAATATAATTTAAAATTTCTCGGGAACTATTGATCATAGCGAGATAAATTTTTTATCAATCGATAGAAAATTTTATTTTACCATTTTAGAGCTATTAAATTCGAACTTAGAACAACAATTCTTTTTTAAATTTAAAACTACTAAAATTTAGGTTCTCTAACAATTAAATAACGCTGGTTAAAGTCTCGCAGTGCTATGGCTCGAGTTTTATTGTTGGTGACGTCAGAGCGTTACAGAGAGAGTGATCTCGACTATTATATTAGTAATATCATTCTTTATAAATTTAAGTGCAATTTTCATTTATATAGTTTTTGTTTAGTATAAAGCCAAACAGATTACATATATAAAAGTTGAATTCATTTTTGTAAAACAACTTGATATATGTATGCAATACTTTGCACGATACAAGTATCTTCTGCATACGAGCGCCCACTGGAAGCTTAAAACAAAATATATAGAACCTCGAATTTCCGCTCTGATTGGGACCGTAATCACATGGGTTAGTCAAAAAGTCGATTAATAGATACTAAATTTTAAATCATGTCTTCTTTTCTCTCGAGAAGGCTTTCCAAAATTGGTCATTTGAAATTATAAAAGTAAGCAAGTACTACCACATATTAAGATTTTAACTACCTCCTTACCTGCATTTTTTAAAAATATTGACTAGTTTTGATAAAAGGATTCACGAATTTTTCGCGAAACTTTCCGACACATTTGTAGTGTCATTTTTGCATGAAAATGCAGGGAATTTACTCACATCACAATTGAAGTGCTTAAGAATGAAACTCAGTTTTTATTTTTTTTCCTCTAAAGAACTTCTTGAATTTTATAAGATCTTCCGATACCAGTCTCTTTAATTGAAGTTTAATGGGATTTAAAGCAACACAGGCTGCTATCCCCTGAATGCAGTGAGGTTGCAGTTAATAAATATCAAAATACTCGATACCAACCTTCTTACATGCTTTCGCATCTCAAAAATATGCTCCAGAGCCAACTCTGACACACTTTTCTGAACACTTCGTTGACATTATAAAAAAATTAAAAACAAAGTTCGATTTTCTGGCACCGGCTTGAATAGTTTAGTTTAGTTTAGTTATGTTAGCATCTCGTTTTGAAACAACACTTGGACTATTCTGGAACGGACCATACAATTCCTAACCGCGGTCAGATGACAAGGGTGACATCTGAGCAGACACCCCTCACCAAACTTCCGCGTCGCACCAGTTAGAAGACATTTGACCAGGCCCGGTTGCATGGTAAGGCTCCGGTGGAATCAAATTTCAAACCTTAAATCCTCCTGACCCGAAGCCGAAACATTACCACTAAGTCAACGCGTCTCCCATTGAGTGTGTTACTGCTCAGATATTGGTGCTTTATTACGTTCCGTACCGAGTCTTTATCCCATGAGGATTTAGTTAGCCGAAACCTTACCACTAAGTCACCGCGTCCCCCACTGAATGCGCTAGAGCTCAGATTTTGGTGTTTTATTGCGTTTCGTACACAGTCTTTATCCCATGAAGATTTAAGGGTATATTCTGGTACCCCCGGTTGGGTTGAGAGACGTCACTTTTTCCGCCCGTTAACAACGGGAAAAGTGACATCTCCAACCCAACCTGGGGTACCAGAATAGACCCCTTTGTTGTCTGACTCGTTATACCGTTATTGAGGCAAAGAATAAGAAAAAAATGTAAAGACAAATTATCCCACGTATGATGATCCATAATTACCGAAAAGAATCTCAAATGATAACTTCATAAAAATTCTGTTTTATATTCATTCTGTTGGATAATTTAAAAGTAGAACAATAGAATGGGAAAATTTGACCGTGATTTGAAAAACGCAAGGATTTAATACGCAACTAAGCGTTGATTAAACTCAAAAACTGGTTTTCTCCCCCCCTTCCAGAAAAACGAAATTGAAATTAATTTTCCCACAGTCGTATTGTTTCAATGTATCCGACTGTGTTCGGAGGCATTTTTTTGAAAAATAGCTTATATATTTTTTAATGTTATTTTTCAACTGCATATGTTTTTAAACTATGAAAATATTGTAAAATTAGGCTTTCAAAATAATATTTTTTTAAAAACAGTGAGAAATTTGAAGAAAAATGACTAAAATATTTGCCTTACGCTAACAGCCATAGACAAAATTATATTCTAAATACACATAAATCCTTGTAGGAGTACATATTTATGACAGTTATCTGTGTTATGCTCTAAAATATTTCTTGTAAAAATACTTTCAAGATAGTTTTGAGATATAGTTACTAAACTGGTAATTTTTCATAAAAAATGTTTTTCGTTTATATTTAAGCACTTAAAAATAAAACTTGATTTTAAAATTGACCTTAGTTTTCAGAGGAAAACATCAAGCATATTACAGAAAACAATCTCAGAAAATTTCATATCAATACTTGAATAACTTTTTGAGAAATCATTGTTACGGTCGACAGTTTTCCTCAAAAATATCATTTCCCAGAAAAAACATTTAAAGATTTCATGCAACATAAAATAATGCTTACAGTTCGGTAATAAAACAGCTGTAACTCCATTTGTAATTCACGTAGAGTAAAAAGTGAGACAGTTTCAGAAAGCTGGCTAAACAGGCTGCAAAATTAAGTCATAAAAATTGTTTTGATAAGTTCATCGAAAACGACGATTTTAAACCAGTCGGGTTCCTTAAATCACGTGTTGGAGAGTCGTGACGTCACAATGGCTCCGTCCAATGAGCGAGGCCGAAGTTCGGGATTAAAAAAAGTTGACTGAGAGTATAAAGTTGTATAATTCTTGGTGACCGGCTAAAGAGTGGAGCTCTCGTTTCCTTCCTTAGAGAGTGGCTATTTTTTAAATGTGAAGTTGACCTATTGGTGGCCGTTGTTGTCTGATCGGCTTTGATTTTATCTGAAGTAAACGCTGCTTGTGTCTTTGGCAGAAGATTCTTTATTGAAAAGTAAGTTTTATTTTTCCATCTGATTTTTAATCTTCTGTCTAATTTCCATTATATGTAACTTTTTTGAAACGAGACTTTTTTCGTATTTAGAAACTTCAAGTCTACCTACTTTTTAATATCGATGTTTATTGGTCTGAATCGATCGTCTAGGGTCCACGAAATTTTTGAAACTTATCTTTTCAGAAAATGTTTTCATTAAATAACATTTGGATTTAATTAAGTTTATGCTATTAATATTCAACTTGCTGCTGAGAACTTGTAATAAGCAAATATCTTAAGGTTATGCATTGAAGATATCCTTTCAATTCTTCCTTGTAAGCAAGTGTTTCTTTTCGTATTTCAGTAACTAATTCCGAAATTTAATCGGAAACCTCAGCATGTAATGACTTGGTTTTTATTTGTCTGTTTGATTGCATCAGCCGTTGCATTATATATGTAACTAACTTTACATCGCGCATTTTACAGAAAAGGGCTGTGTAAAAATATTAGCTTAAATAAAACTCCCAGTGTTTTCAAATAGGTTAAAGATTTAGTTAGTAATAAACTGAAAAAATTTATTCGCGCAAGCGCTATTAAAATATTCACTGACTATTCAGTCTTGTTATTTTATTGTACACATCTATATAAATTTACCTTTGCATTGTTATAAAATTGTGCTGTAAAACAAATTTTGAAAGGTTGCTAAAATTAAAGAGAAATTTCAAGGAAATAGCTTTTCAGCGGTGGTAATATTTTTGAATTTTCAAATGTTGTGAGAAACTGTCTTTGTACAATAATATAAACGTGACAAAAAATTTTAAATATAATTTTTCCTTATGAGCACCTGCTACCCAAGAAGGGCCGGATTTGGCACGTCGTTAACAGTGGGTCCAACGGTCTCTCTGTAGAGCGTTCTGAATAATCTTTGCATAAAGCGTGTCGCATCATTTTGTTTACAAATCCAGCCTGTAAAATTTATGCTTTTATTGTCTAAACTTCATTATAACAGCCGCAGTAGTCCTGTATTCCAGGCTGTTTGGTTACTTTTCCTGTACCTTAATGTTGTTGTTGTACCTTAATGTTAGTTTTCCTCTCTTCGAATATCCGAGAGGGCATAGATTAGAAAACGTTAATGCGTGCTAATTTTATCGCGGGAAAATCTTTAAAAACGACATGTCGTAGATTTATTGCTTCCTATACAAATGAGGCAGGTGATCCGTCTTCTAAATTGTCAAATGAATGTTAACTGCATATGCAATAAACGCAACGTTCGCGCCATTTTTAATCGTGAACATTAAAAAAATGCTGGAACTTGGATTTCTCCTAAAATGGTAAATTCTTAGTTTTGCGCACGGTTAAATTGCTAAGTTTACGGACCTCCTTCTCTTGTCTACTATGAACTCTATCCAGACTAGACTCTCGATTCAATAAAGAATGTTTAGATATATGCACGAAACAAAATATCTTAAATTGAATAAACTGCTTGAATTTGGACACGGCACAACCCGAAATGCGTCACCTCTTTTCTGCACGCTGCTCGTCGTTCGAATTAATTCGCACGTTTACCCGCTTCCATGTGCCATACTCATGTGCTGAGAAGCAACGAACGTTCATGCCTGCGTTCTCGTAGCATGCGTGCGTGATCAGCGCCACCTAGGATTCGCCTCGCTCGTTTGTGTTGATGTTTATCGTTCGCCGTCGCTCAGTGTATGCGATGAACATGTCTTCCAAGCAAAATGAAATGAAAATCGTCGCAATTACTTTATTTATTTAAAGGAAAGCACACTATAGAGAACTCCATTTATTCTCCATTACCTCGTGTATTGTGTGATTTTAAAGAAAAAGAAAACAAACTGGTGGATTACTATATTGCGACAAAGACGGAATGTCGGCACATTATTGAATGACCTACGATTTCACGAGTCATCAAGTCAATTTAAATATTTTGTCCGATATTTATGTATACAGCTTTTTGAGTTGTGTATTCTAGTAGGCTATTCTGACTTTCATTCCTCACTTGATACAAATTATGGAACTCAATGATGAGAACACTCAATTGTGAAACTAATGTAGATGAAAAAAATTATACTAAATATAAGGGAGTATATAATTTTGAATGAGTCACAATTTAAAAATAAATGCCATTATCATCCAAGAAAAACTGACAAACATAATCATGTGTTGGGGGAAAAATTATTTTTTGTCAAATGGACTTTATCTTAGTCCTTTAAGCATTAAAAATATCTATTTTTCAACCTGAACTTTAATGCTATTACAATGTATCACTATATGTCGACAAATGATTTATTTTTATCATTTGATACTGAAGTAGATTTGCATACCCATTTTTATCTGTGTGGCATAAAATGGGTATAGAAAACATACATTTAAAAACTATCTCCATGCAAACACACATATCAAATTACTTTTGAAACATTTTTCTCAACAGCTGCAATGTGTAGATAAAACAAACAAAACTTTAATAAAGAATATTTTAACAAACCATTTAAGTGAAAATCTAAAAGTAGGGGATTTTTAAACCCCCAAACCCTAGTATATTTTTTGTAAATGATAATATTATTGTAGAGGCTTTACCTTAAATTGTTCAGTACAGAAATTGAAAGCTTTTTCCACTTAGAATTTAAAAATATATATAAAGCTCTAATATTGCATTATGAATTTGATTGAATAAAATTTGTCTTTTTATGCAATCTGTTTTAAGTTTATCCAGTACAATTAGTGATTTAAAACACACATCTATTTATATTTTTAAGAGTAAATAACCCTGTGTATTTATCTGTTTAAATATGCAAAATAGGTATTTATTTTGAAATTAAACTCTATTCATATAAAATACATGCACTGGTGTGAAATATGATATTGTTATAGAATAAAATATATTACAATATATAATTGGGCCAAAGGTAAGGTGAAAAAAGTGAAACTAGAAATATTTTAACCCGTTATAACTTTTTAAATTCTATAAAAGCTGAAAATTTTAATCAGAAAAAACAAACGTAATAGTATGTAATGCATCTTAAATGCCAACTTTTTAAATTTACAATGAGTAAATGAAAAATAATGTATTTGCTGCTTTTTAGAAAAAAAGAGTTATTTTAAGTAAAATATAAAAAATTAAAATGTTATGTTTGATTTCAAAATGATAAATAGCTGATGATGGAAAGTAAAATGAAAGATTCAATTCTTTATAATTCCTTTCGCATAAATTAATCAAGGAACCAGACATTTCTGATGAAAAGTTAAAAGATGTTTCAGTTCTAACAGCTTTTGAAAGTGTTAGTGAACACTAATTTCTTATTGTTGAAACTGTTGTATTATTTGAAGATGTTACTAGACACACACACATTTTACTGGCTAGGTGCGGTTCATTTGGATAATGAACCTCAATACTTAAATTTGGGATGTTAGTACTCATATTTGTTTGTTTTTTTAAACTGTTTTCAGCATAAATTTACAGTGATATTAATACACGAGAAGTGAGTGACTAATTCTTCATTAAATAAAAATTTCCCTTTTCGGCAAGCTTGAAGGCAAAGGTAGATTCCTTTACGCTAATGTAACAATAGAAATGAAATATTACATATTGATCAATACAGACATAGCCAATGACTTTATTGTTTCTACACATTGCAATATTTACGCTGGGCTTCTGTTTTCATGACATTGAATTTTTTACTATATCAATTTTTTATCATTCCATTTTTCATTCCAAAAGGTTATGCTAGATTTATTGGTCAGTAAATTGGTCAAATTTTTTTTAATATCCCAACGCATAATCATTCGGGGAATTCAATATCGCTTTTCAGCTCATAACTTCTAAGCAATTTTAGGTGATAAAAAATTTTAATACAAAAGTTGTTCGTTATGATAAGGTGAAAATTCGCATAATTCATTTTTTTCTATCTTTAGTAATAACAGAGCTATGGGGAAATGATAAAATGGGGGAGGGGATTGAAAATGGCATTTAAACTCATAACTTCTAAAAAATTATAGCTATCAAAAAAGTTTCAATACAAAAGTTGTTTATTATAAAGAGGTAATAATTCGATCTATTTTGAGTTTTCATTCTATCTTCAAACGTAAAGGAATTATGGGAAAATGAAATTTTCAGTCCCCCCCACCATTTCCACCCTCTTTCAGCTGGTTAGTCCATCTACAAACTCTGCTGATATTTTCGCCGACCTTGCAACATATCCCTCGCCGGTTAAAATCTAATCAAAATTACTCTAGTTATCGTGTTCACAAGATAACATGGGCAAAAGCATTATATATGTACGTCTCTACTAATAATACTAAGAAGAAGAACATTTCGCCCTCTATTCTCATAAGGATTAAAGCTGCAAGAATGAAAGCGGATGGAAGAGACTTCAAATGACGAGAGCTTTCCAGCAAGGGGTTACATGCCCAGATTAGAACGTACTTTAGATTAGGGGGAGAGGAGGGGAAGGGTGGGAAAATCACTTTTCAACTCGTAACTTCTATGCAATTGTAGCCATTGAAAACGTGTAAATGCAAAAATTGTTCGTTATGATAAGTAGTATTACAGTGCTAACAAATGCCTCACCCTCTCGACGTGCTCACAACTGGCTCACCCTCTCGATGTGCTAATAACTGGCTCAATGTTAAATGTATGGGGCCCTCCAATATCGGCTTCGGCTGATTCGACAGCCTGCAGACCCATGTTAATGTCAGTTGAATATTAAAAATTTCAACTGACAAAAACATGACTCTACAGGCCTCTCCATCTCTCCAACTCTCAAACACTTCTGGGAATGACCGCATCTTTATCTTCGAGCCGATTCGATAGCCTTGCTCGTTCCATTTTGAAAATACTATGCTTAGGCAAATAATTAATCTTAAACGCAAAATTATATCGGTGTTCAAAATATCATAAATAACGGTCCTAACATCATTATAAAGTTCATGTGGATCTATGTAATTCACTAGAGCGCGCAACTTTCTCGCGTATCCTCTAAATGAGGAACGATAATTTTCAAAAATTATCATGCTGCTATTTTACAATTCTCTTTTTCACCATAATTCAAAATATAACTAACTTATATAAATAATCATTATAAAACAACTTAAAAACTAAATATTTACATAAAATTTGAAAAGAATTAGCAGTTATATTTAAAAGAAATCTAATAAATAGCAATTTTGGAACATTAAAATATCCTTCTAAAGTTTTGAAAGAAAAAATGTCTAATCTCGTGATTATCACAATCATTAAGACAGAGAATGAAATAATATTTTGAACGCTTACCGTTTATGCAAGCCATCATGAAGGTAATCCTAAAACAGCGAGGAGAGGGAGAGTAAACACAGAGTAAAAGATTTGATAGAAATGTCAAGCTCCGGAGGTTAGTATATATAAGCAAACTTTTTTCTATGAGGGGCGGAGCGTATCCGTTTCGTGTTTTAGAGAGAGCATTGTCTTTTTCCAATCAGCACGATGTGATAGCTAGAGGGGCAGACACCTACGATTATCATCCAATAATAAAATAGTATCGTGACTGAATTTTTTATTTTGTGCCTAAAGGGGTGAGTGTATTTTGCAGCTGTGCGCGCTCATCGCCAGATGAAAAGAAAGCGAGTTTTTTAATGAACACATGTCCCTAAGAGAAAAACGTGCGTTTAATTTTATATCTGTTGTGACGATGGTCGTCGATTTTATGATTATGCAATAAAGACATGAGTCATATGTGACACATCTGTTTTATTAAAATTCATCATTGTCGTTTACAGAGAAGAATATGAGAATTACAGTTTTTTTTAAATTTTTGCACAAATCTTGCCGAGTAACATCAGAACTTGACGCTTGAAAATGGTATTAATAACTCCGACGGGAAGATACTTGTTTTGAAGCGTATCACAATCGGATATCTTATCAATATGTTTGATTATGAAATTAGAAGCCAATTCTTGATGTTTAAAAATTTCACCCCAGTTTACCACATCTTCTAAAACATGAATCGTATGTTCTGAAAAGTTCTGGTATTTGGAAACTAGCGTCATATTCAAGCGATCCACATTCTCAATTATGAAAGAACTGTTTAATTTCTGATATCTTGAAATTCTTTCCCAATCGAGTTTATTTTTGAACTGAAGTATAAATTCCTCAGACAAAGATTGATATTGAGAAACTAGATCCCAAAGAATCAGCGATTGATTTTCGCTCATAAATTTTTCAGATAATATCTGATACATACAAATTGCGCTCCAATCGACACTATCTCGAAATTCTAATATAAAGTCTTCAGAAAGATTCTGATATTGAGAAATGAGATTCCATTTAACTTGCTTGCGCAGACTTCTAATAACATCTTCGGTAAGTTTATTTTCCTTTGAAAAGGACTCCCAATCTACCTCGTTAGCCTGAAGTATCATTATTCAATTCTTGTTTATAACGTTTCCTCGTTTAGTCCGATCCGAACTTATGCTAAGAGCATAATGGAGCGATCGTGATCCGACGTGTTCTTTTATACTGTTACAAATCTGAGAGATGCGTGTCTTCTTCCTCTCTCCCTCCCGCTATGACTCATGCTTTGATTAGAAGTGAAAAACAGAATTTCTAATGAAAGCTAGAAACAAGATAGTCTCAGACAAAATATTTATTTCATCATAAAATTGTTACATATTTTTTCTTTTTCACAGCACAAAAATATTATTTACAAAAATGATATAAATGGTTTGGATACATTTTTTTGTCTGAATACATAATAGCTTCAAAAAGAGTCTTTAGACAGCAGAATGGAGATCCACAACGAGTTCATCATCGCTAAGTAATTTAAAATATCCAGTTTTAGTCTTGGTGCAGTCAACAACAGTTAGATCGGTGCTTTTTGCATCCATAATGCAGCGGAATAGGTCGTTGTAGATTTTACATGCTCCATAGTAAACGCAATATGGCTCCAAAGGCGAGACTTGTTGAAGATATGCAAAAGAATATTCGCGATCTTTCACGCCATCGTGCAAATATTTCACAACATCAGAATTTCGCAGTATTTTAAAATAGACAATTTATTTGTCCTTTTCAACTTTTTGCTTCATACCTTGCTTCACACAAATAGCTAAATCTGTATACAGAACGGGATGAGTGTGATGTACGACACCTCCATCGAAATCGGCAATCAAATAACCATAGCGCTCCATGATAGCTTCCGTATCGATAGAAATCCAACTATGAACTAAGTTTTATCAGATTGTTGAAGCATATTTAAAAGCGCTCGACAGCTTTGCTCGTTGCCATGATGAACGTGATAGCAAGTACTCGGGTTTAAGTTTTGGCTCGCAAATCGCTTAATAAAAATTTCATTTTGTCTTTTATTCCGTTCGTTAAGAGGTAAATGTCTACTAAATCTGTGCAAAAAATACAAGCAAAAATAGCCGCAACTAGTGCTAGAATCGTCTTGGAAACAAAATGGATTAAAACGAATTGCTTTAAAATTTTTCTTTAAAAATCTAAGTATACTTTTATTTATGGGCGGATAACCGTAACTGTCAAAATAAAATGCGACATCATTTCGAAAGAAAATGGCAACCCAATGACTCCCCGGCAGATTTTTAGAATCTAAATTAACGATAAAAGAGGAAAATTGGCCAACGTTTTTGTTTATATTATCTGACGCAAATACTCCTCCAAACTTCTTCTTATATTAGCATCGCCACATGCAAAACGACATAAACTTAAAGTGTCCATTTTTTATTAATAATCGGTAAAAACATTTCTCGACTTATCGATTTCAATCGTATTTCTGCACTGAGCATAAACAATTAAACTAACCGTCTCTGGCAGTGGCAAAGCGAACTTTAAATCGATGGTGATATTACCGGTGCGATTGACGCTCGTGTGGCATTCTCCAAAAGCCAAATCGGGTGTTAGATCGACTGCGTAAAGAGAATATCCTCCTTTGTATTCTTCATAATTTATATTTATATTTTTAGAATTATGAAAACGGTTTAGATCGGTAAAAAGACTAAGATAGCTTCGAGCATACAAATTGCTTTCAAAGTTGGGTTGGAAAGGTATTGCGGGAATCATTTTTGATCCGTCTAATATAGATAAATAATTTAAATTATAATGTTGGAATTTAAACGGATTTTTAGCAACGCTTCCGTTATAAGCAGCATTTGAAACAAGCCCCAGAATCAAACATGTCGGAATTTGCCCGATGAAAGCATTAGCAATTGTAGAGGATTGCAAACCGTTACTGAGAGCAAAAGAACGAACTTCGGAACGTCTGATAGGCATTTTAATAACACCTCTCTCTAACGCTTTTTCATGAGCTAAGACTATGGAAGGCGCTACATTAATTTTGCGAATGAACAGGCTAGCAGACTCTATAACTAGTTTGAAATTATCGGCAGACGACATTAAAGAAAAGGTATCTTTATGACGTTCCAACTTTATTTTTACATCCACACCGTTAATTAAAAGCTTGGGCTGAGATGCTATATCGAAGTGAAGTATTCCTATTAAATCAACAGTCTTTGAAAGTTTGCATCTTTTATTTTCTCGCAATAAATCCATTATTTTCGCTAGCTCCTGCCACGTTATCATGCTCAGCGGCCGTATCTTTATAAAACAAAGCAGATGATTGCAAAGAATCCTGATTAGACTTTCATGAAAATAATAAACTTTCCATAAAAGCTCGATAAGAATAGTTACTC
>BGPR01019522.1:0-15068 GCA_013235015.1 Araneus ventricosus
GAAGTATTACTTCGTTCAGTTACATTATAGAAATCAACAAACCTTCGTATGATTAAATAGCTAAAATCATTTTGAAACAATCCGACGCACAGTTTGGAAGAAAATACGCCTGAAGGGTTTTGGTGCATTAAAAGATGCAAGACGTATTATGAGGAAAAACACTTTTCGAAGCAAAACACTCAGAACAAGAATTAACAGAACTTTATTAGTAATTAGAATTTAGGACGTATGTGGTAATGTATCTTAAAAGTACTTGTTATAAAATGCGATAATAAGTCGATGAAATTCATTAATTTTAATATAAAATTATTTTTTCTAAAATTGAAAAGCCTACAGCGTATTCCCGGACAATGTTTTTGGTTTTATTCTCCGTTTTCCTTGCAGATTTCTTTTTGATGGGATAGATATATAAAACGAATAGATATTATGTACAAAAATAAAGTTGGATTAAATTACTTTTTTTAATAATATTTAATGTTTATTAATTTAAAATCTGTTTTTGTGGCGAGTTGAAAGTATTTTAAAAGATGAATATCTATTTAACAACATTTTCCATATAACGAACTTTTTTTCCAAAGGATTGTAGCATTCGTTAAATAGAGGTCCGCTGTAGTTATAATAACTTTTCCTAAATACTTCACTTAAAACAGTTTACAGAATATAATTCAGACGAATTTTTTTTACGAACTTTTAGTTCAGAGAATTCTTCTAACTCAGAAAAATCTAAACTGCTATTTATAGTTCACACTCAATCCTAATATACCGAGGTCTGACAATCTTGTTTGGGAGATGTTGCTGTTTAGCAAATAGCTCTTATGAATATTTTTAGTTTGGAAAAACTACCGTTCCTCGGATGTAACACTAATTGGATAGTTAATAAAAATTCAAACGATGCTCAAGTTTGGGAGCAAAATACACACAGACATTACCATATATATATATATAGATTACTGGAGTGCGCTGAAAGTTTTGGATCATTAATTGGTACATAAAAGATAGATTGTTTTATTGTTTTTTAGTATTTTTCAGAACTTTTCTAATTAATTCAAAGCTCATCAATTTTTTTCTCATTTTTGGTTTTGGCAATTTGCGCCCCTCAATTTGTTTTTATCGTCCATGCGGGCACGGACTAGCTGGTGTGCTTCGTCCGGCCCTAGCCAACTAGTAACTTCTTGGAATCCCAGGACTACAACCTTTTAGCTCAAGTTCCCAATAAACTCATTTCAGTATCAATCTAGCCAAGAGATTTTCTGTTTTTGATTATTTAAAAGAACACTCAAATTTCCTTTCACACCAGTCGAATACAAGTTTAACGCTCTGTAAATGGAGTCTTCAAATATTCAGCCTTCTGAAAATGTAATAGTATTTAAGTTTATCTTTCCCAATTACAAAATATTTTTTAAAACATCAAATATAGAGTAGTTCATTTCTATAAATTTGGCAAATACGACCTATTCTTTTTCCGTAATAGATGTCAGCTAGCTTTGTATTAATCTTTCCGATGAAATATAGAAACTCATGTATGAACTGCTCTTGTTTTTCCATATCGATCTGATTTAATGCCGGTGGAGATCCGGCATGTTGTAAACTATTTAAAGCTCCGGTGGCTGTTGATAAAATAAATCAGAAACCTTATCCGATTGATAAGAACGGTTTCCTAAACTGCAAAGCATAGACGCTCAGCATCTGTGGCGTCTTAAGCACAGCATTCATATCTATTCCAAAATGGAATATTTTGGACAGTGGAAGATGTTCCCCTAAAACTTTCTCGTATATCATCAAAAGATGTCATTTCCCTCCCTTGCCCGTGGATAAACAGGCGGGATGGTCTCCCTAAACTTTCCATACTCCTAACACATGTAGAAAAATAGAATAATAAAAAAGACGTCAAATAAACTTCCGAATCGAAGTAAACCAAAAGTTGGAACCACGCGTGGTTTGAAGGATCAAAACAAATTCAAATCTCTGCTCATTCTTTTTGCACAACGGACTGCGGACTCCTAAATGTTTGCTTCCTTACAAAATCCTTTCCAAGGATGGTGATTTTTGGCAAACTGCCAAGTTTCAGGCGTCAATTCCTTGCACAGGCATTGCCACCAGTAGGCATGCACAGGGAGTTAGTTTCAAACTGAACAAGCATGCGAGTGGTTATACGGACAGATTCAACCCTTTGATGGATTTGGCAAATTGTTATACTGACTACATTCATGACGATAAAACTGTAGTATAAATTTTATCATCTGCTTTCAAGTTTTGAGTTATAGCGTTCGCATGACCTCGAACCTACAAACAGACAGACTTCCGTTGACGGATTTTTGTCAAAATTTGGATAGAAACCACAAATTTGTTTAAAAGACCACATACAAATTTCATCCCGATAGCTCTAACAGTTTCGAGTTATCGTGTTCCAGACGCACAAGGCAAAACTATACATTAGCAAATGTGTTTTCTACGCTCAGGAGAGTTAAAACGTGGAGATTCGTCAAAATCTCGGGTTCGAATTTTTTGACGATTACAATACTCTCTCTTAGTATACTTCGTATCAGAAAGTAAAAAATCGAACTTACTGTAATCAGAATGCACCTGAATATCAGAAAGTTTTCATTTGCAGATTATAGTAGATTGTAAAATATTTAAGTGAAGAAACATATTAAAAAGAGATGCCTTTAAAATTGTAGCAATATTTATTTTCCATCACCTCAGCAGAATCCCTATTATACAGCAACGAAAACAAAACATATCATC
Organism: Araneus ventricosus; assembly: GCA_013235015.1. Classification (NCBI taxonomy): domain Eukaryota; kingdom Metazoa; phylum Arthropoda; class Arachnida; order Araneae; family Araneidae; genus Araneus; species Araneus ventricosus. The sequence continues at coordinate 2,746 of BGPR01019522.1, forward strand.
ACAAACTCCCGTCTCAAGAGACAGTGACGTAATCCTCCCACTTGGCACCAAGTTGCTAAGTACGCATGCGCATGGAGATCGGTTATACGAGAGATACATGTAACAAGTATGCGGATGCAACAGACCCTAAGACAGTCAACGTTGACGGGTTGGCCAAAATTTTATACGGACCTACATTCATAAACGATAAAACTGTGTACCAAATTTTTATCCATCTAGCTATTCAAGTTTTTGAGTTATAGTGATAGCTGACCTCAGGACAGACTGACAGAGACTTCCATGGACCATTTTGCTCCAAATTTGTGAAAACTAAATTATGTGTCAAGTTCACATACCAAAATTTCATCCCCGTTATCCCTAATAGTTTTTCGAGTTATCGTTGTGTTCACAGACATACAGACACACTGACGGGACAAATTCTAAAATTGTGTTTTTTTTGGACTAGGGGAGGTCTGAAACGTGGTATTTCGTCCAAAATCTGAGTTCGAATTTTGGTACGGTGCTATTACAATACTTTGATCATTTGTATACTTCGTATACGAAAGTAAAAAAACATCGTCAAGGTCGAAAAACCTATGGAAAATAGCATAGAGGCGCCCGGGAAAATGGATTTCCAACAGACCAATTCCAGCAACATCTTGCGCCGATTCTAATGTGGGCCCTGATACCAGGAGGGTAGCGGCATCAAACATTTGACTGGAATGGGACCCGGCGGCAAGACTACCTAGTCGAAATCGCTAAGAATAGGATGTGATGGGACGAGCGAGAGCGCACTTTGGAGTTTCAAATGAATGACTGCCTGATTTTTCGACTTGAGCAGATAGGGTGGGGAACAGTATTGGGATAATGGAATGGATTCCTGACAAATGATTGGCGGCCTTACAATGAGTCATTCGATGATTATGCGTTCGACAATTTTTTTATATAATGCCGAGAATAGACAATGTTTTCAATTCCAAAACCAGCAGTCTATGAAAAGGAAAGATGGTCATTGGCAAATAATTAGTAGTTAAAATCCACGTCTGTACTCCAAGATCTCATTTTTTAGTTCGATGAGAACTAACAACATGAAAAAGTTATGCTGAAAAAGAAACTTTAATGTAAAATAATCATGGCAAATTATTTTTCTTACACCATACTAATTTAGTGGTTTTAAGGAAAAAATTAAATGTAAGAAGGAAACATGTCCGATAGTATAAGCAGGCACCGTGACGTAATTACAGGATAGTAGAGCTACGATTACATGGGCATATAAAACTGCTGCTGGGTCCCTTCAGGAGAGGATATATAATTAGTCACAGTGATGAGATTTAATTTTCTGAAGGGCCTGGTTAAATATTTGGCGGGGGACCACCTCTTTAATTAATCAACTGGTGGTAGAAATATTGGGGAGGGGGGGGGCGGAGCGAAAAGAAATTTTCGGTTTCAGGATAACGACAAGGATCTGAAATTCAAGTTCCTTATCAAACTTGTTCTATTATCAAAATAGATTCACTTCACTTAGCCTCTTACTTAATAAGGCAATTTAATAATTTAAACTGAATATGAGACATAAGTTTCACGAACCTCGCCCTAAAAGAATCAAAGAACCGACCTCAACGAGACGAAGATTACACAGAGACAAAAAAAATCAATCGGTACATTTAATCTATCAAAGATCTAAAAGACTTAAAGCCAACAACACGTGTAGGATTTAAGATAAAACAAAACGCCAACAGCATGGAAAAAAGAGCGATTGATTTCTTTTGATGGACATACATCACCGACTATCTTCCCTATCAATCCTTGTCCTCAAGGGTAGACACTTTGATCACCTGGATCCCAACAAGGTTTGGAGAAGGCAATTAGCCTCTAGTTATTGGAGAAAGCGTTCTTCTTGACCCCCCGTTTCATGGACATCCGTTTGCCACTTCAGCTACTGTCCGCACTACGTGACATTGGAGAATAATTGACGAGTTCACTTCACGGAAGGGGAAGGAAGGAATTCTCAACTTCTGCTCGTTAAAAATATGCTTCGTCGTAAAAAATGTGCCGTGTGAAGAGATCAGCGGAAAGATATTTAATCTGACGACGCTTACTTGTGATCGACGGATTGCATGATTTTCCTGAAAACAAATCACATATGGAATAGATCTTCTAGGATACCACTATTTCTTGGTGTTTCCGTCTTCGTGATCGAGACAAGTTATAGTTGAGAATATTTCTTGTTCTGGTAGAATTTCGGACGAAAACTAGTTTTGAGTCTAACAAAATTCTTAATGTCGTGTTGGGCGACCACTCGCCGACTCCTTACAGATAAAAAAAAATATATAAGCGCCACTTACACTGTTATATGAAAATAAAACTAAAAAATATTAATTACTATACTGCAAACCCGGCGTTAGCTCAGGATCCATATTTTTTTCGCATATACCCGGCCTTCTGTTTTTTTTTTTTTCCCTAAAAATATTGTCACCTTTCCCCAACAAACGTAAGTCTTCTTTGACATCTTTCTTTGATGAATTAAAATTTTCAAAATATGTCATTTTATCACCTTATAATGACAGTCGTTTGAATGAAAAAGAACAGTCGAAAAGAACATTCATTTTTAAGCAATATATAGTTAAATAACTAATACAGTTTTACATGTTGTACAAATATGACTTATGCTGTTTAACTTGGTTAAATGCAGAAGCTTCTAAATAAGCGTTTATAAATCAGATAAACAGAGTTAAAAATAACTCGAAGAACTATTCTCTCACTCGGAAAGAATTTCGCTGAAAGAAGATGCTCGAAAAAAAGATACTTTTAACTTCAGTTGGAAATAAAACTAAATATAAATTACTCTCTATTAATATCTATAAATAAGTCAAACTGAAACTCAAGATCGCGCAGTAACTAAACAACGTCATTGGAAATTTGAATGCATATTAACATACAGAATAAAACGGAAGTTATGTGCATGCTACGAAATACGTTAAGTAGTAAGTCTACCTTACCAAAAAGAGCAATGCTTCTTAACTTTAACAGTGGTAAAAGTAACCGTGAATAAAGTTTGAGTAAAAAAAAAATATATTTTTTTTTTTTGAATTTTATTTTATAACTAAAGCATTGTTCAATTTGAGTTTAAAATGAATTTTGACGTTAATTGAATTAGAAAAACGTACATCAATTAAATTGATATCATAATAAAATGGTAAAAGATAATTTTTGCTCTTTAAGGGTGATGTAAGTATTTCAAGTTATTGGCGAGAAAAAAACGCCTAAAATAAGCTTAATTTTTCGTTGATTTAATTTAAATAACTAAAAAATTAATTAAATTTTAAAATAATTTTTTACGGCGTTAGCTCTCTCTTGTGATAATCCATCACTGTGCCAAATTTGTCGTCAAGTCAACGGTGCGGACGTGCATAAGAACCAAAACGAACAAACACACACACTACTTTCCTCTTTACATATAAGATATCAAGAAGAAATTAGGATGGTTTTATTTGTTGAAATTTAATACATGTCTTAATCCAATTGCTTTCTCAATAGTTACCGATTACTACTATTAACGAATATGATGAAAATAAGTAATTTCACTGTTTTTGCAAGCCCAAAATTACATTGCATCTCAATTGTTCCCTATGGACTTCATAAATCCCGAACATAGGGAACATGAGCATCATTATTCAATTGACGCTGACTACGGCAAAAGAACTTTTAGCACCAAGGTGTGAAACTCAAATGCTAATACGGGCTAAAAAGAGGGTCTAAGTTTATGTGGTCCGAAAAACCTTCAATTTTTATACAAGCGTAGATTTATTTCGAAAACACGGTACAAAAATGGACAAGGACAATGATAAAGTTGATGTTTTCTTTCGGACATTTAGTATCTTCTTCGTAACTATTTTCCTACTTCAGGAGATATCTTGTCCATAACTACAAAAATGAACAAGGACAATGAAAGTCGGTGTTTTCTTTCTGACAGTTAGCATCTCTTCTTCGTAACTATTTTCCTACTTCAGGAGATATCTTGTCCATAACTGCAAAAATGAAATGAACAGACAATGGTAAAGTTGATGTTTTCTTTCTGACAGTTAGCATCTCTTCTTCGTAACTATTTTTCCTACTTCAGGAGATATCTTGTCCATAACTACAAAAATGAACAAGGACAATGGTAAAGTCGGTGTTTTCTTTCTGACAGTTAGCATCTCTTCTTCGTAACTATTTTCCTACTTCAGGAGATATCTTGTCCATAACTACAAAAATGAACAAGGACAATGGTAAGTTGGTGTTTTTTTCTTTTCTGACGAGTTAGCATCTCTTCTTCTATACTATTTTTCCTACTTCGGAATATCTTGTCCACTAACTACAAATGAAATGAACAGGACAATGGAAAAAGTTGGTGTTTTCTTTCTAGACAGTTGAATCTCTTCTTCGTATCATTTTCCTACTTCAGGAGATATCTTGTCCATAACTACAAAAATGAACAAGGACAATGGTAAAGTCGGTGTTTTCTTTCTGACAGTTAGCATCTCTTCTTCGTAACTATTTTCCTACTTCAGGGAATATCTTTCCCAATGACAACAAAATGAACAAGGACAATGATAAAGGTTGATGTTTTTCTTTCTAAACAATTAGCTCTTCTTGTAACTATTTTCCTACTTCAGGAATACTCATTCCATTAGACTACAAAATGGAAATGAACAAGGACAACGGTAAAAGTTGATGTTTCTTTCTGTTGATCACTTCTTCGTAACTATTTTCTATTTCAGGAGATATCTTGTCATTACGCTTGATCCAAGGTGAATGTCAGTAATTCAGGTTTTATCCAGGAGATCATTTTTACTAATGGTATAATCTCATTTACATTTTAACCTAACATAAATTGATAATAATAGTATTTAAATCTACCATAGTATGCTTGCTACATTGGAAAGTTTTTTAGTCGTCGGTACATGTGGCAAGGCAGCAGGTTTTTTACACCCTTGTTTGGTCACATGCAAACCAGTCTCAAAAGTTTCTGAACTCTTCTTACCATTTCCATTGACAGAAAAAGAGAGCGAAAGCTACCATTTTTAAACCAAAATCAATAGGTGGCTTCAAACACCGCTCGCTATTTTCGATCATCACCCTCATGCCAACAGCCTTTCAAAAGCGCCAGAAATCAGTCGACACCATTGCCCTCGATATTAGTGAAACTCGAGAACATGAGCATTTCGCGAAACAAAACTGCCCACAGTGAGTGAATAGAACACAGCGAGCATTCGATGAAAAATCGATACCAATCTGTAGCCATTAGCTTTACAAAATAGAAACCAGGCATGTCATTTGGGAGCGCAGCGATTCCATTTCGGTTCTAGGATATTCCCATTACGGCAGACGTAACAATTGAGGAATAAACAATGGCCAGCAGAAGTAGACTAATAGGTTTCGAGTGGTACAGCGTTATAGTCTTCGGGATGGATGTAACTTGCGGGGAACCTCATTCTTGATTTCAAAGGGGAGAATTCGTCTGTATCAAAAATATTATTAGAAATCGTCTGTATTCATTACTTCGAGAAATTATTTTTTCACGAAACTTTTCGCTTAAGTAAAATGTAACAATAGGATGTTGCAATTGCAGCCTAACGGGAGGGGGGGGGTAAATGCGGACTTGAAAAAAGTACAAATAAACAGAATAAGATTATTAAAATAAAATTCACATTTTTTTTATAGAAACTTAATTTTATTTCGAAAAGTAATGAATAAAAAGGACGCGTACACAAACATAACGGTATAATTAATATTTTATACCCCTTTCTTTTAGGCGATCGATATATACAAGAAATGCCAGGCATCTTTAGTTAAGACAATTGACATTTCTTCTCGGCTATTATCTTCCTCAACTTCCATGCTAGTAGGGAAAAATATATGTAAAATCCTTTCAGCTTTGTTAATTTTCCCTTCAAAGCTGAATCTCATCGAACCTTAATAGTTTCCATTTGCAAACAGCTTAGGAACTGTTTCTATACTTATCAAAAAAATAAAGTAAAAGAAAATGTATTTTCTAAGGATTTTTAAAAATATATAAATAAACAAATATTGCTTCAAATTCAGGTTCAAATCTTAACATTTGCCCTCGTATTTCTGATATTTTCTACTTAACTTCGTTAATTATAATTTTTTTTAAATTAAGCTTAAGATACGAAATTTTTACCCAGTTCTTATTGCATTTTATAATACTGAATAGGCGGCAGAGGACCATAAATCTGATGTGGATGGTGTAAGACAATCAAATGCAAAAACAGTTTATAAGGGAATAATTTATTTTATTTTGTGATGAAAATGTTAGTTTCTAGACTTGTCTACTTTTAAAGGGAAACGAGTGTTTGGGGGCGGATGTGTGTTTCTGAAAATTAATATATTCTCTATCCTGAATTCGAAAATGCAAAATATTTTTGTAAGTAAGCAGTTTTTGCTTGACCTTATGGTCATACGTGATATCCCTTCACTGTTCCAATTTTCCCTATAAGTCACCCAAATTTTTGAATCAAAATAAAATACTCTCTGATACTGATATTGTACAATATTGTTCGTATATTACTAATATCCAAGAGGCCCAGATCTCTCCCAGTACGCTTTGACGTCACCCGCAAAAAAAAAACACTGCACCTACTCCCATCTACACACCGCCATAGCACTGCAGACGTTAAGAGGCATTATTTCATCATTAGAGCACCTAAATTTCAATAATTTTAAATTTTTAAAAGTAATTGTGGTTTTAATTTCAAATTTAATAGCTCTAAAATAGTGAAATAAAATTTACTATCGAATGATATAAAATTTATCGCGCTACGATCAATAGTTCCCGAGAAATATTAAATTATATTAATCATATATTTCGAATTAATTTCCGTTTTTTAATAGAAAGTAGTAAATTACGTCAGTGGTATATCATGCGCGTGATATACCACTGACGTAATTTACTACTTTCTATTAAAAAACGGAAATTAATTTGAATCGGAAGTACAAGGAAAATTGTTAAACAACGAAAAATACTTCACACGGAATGTTTTCTTGAATAAAGAAATATGTAAATAAAAAAAAATATTTCCTGTCATAATACATATGTTTATTTTATTTGTTTTCAATCAATGTTAAACATTTCTCTCGCATCTATATCTATCTAAACACGTCAAATTTGACGGGAATCTCTCGAATGAAGAGGCAATTTATACCCGTCAAACTATGACGGGTGATTTTCTAGTTATACAATATTATATAATATTGTACAATATTATACAATATTGCGACTATCGTTCAATATCTTTGTGCCACTAGGGCTATGACGTGCGAAGCTGACCAAGAAGGAGTTAAGAAAAAATCATTTAGCCTTATTAGATTAAATTAATTTGATTATTTAACAAATTAAGGCGCTTTGTTAAGGTTTGGATAAGAAACTGAAAATTTAGTATTTTGTTTCATCGGAAAATTTGGCGAGAACTTAGCCAACTTTCCTTTCAATGTTTGGTGTTTGTACATTACCATCTCAAAAAAATAATAAATATAATTGATTGATGGTTAATTTGATTGCTAAAACCACTTTACGTGGTCAAAAAGATTATTAATATTTTTGTCTTTTCCGAAGTTATAACGAAACAGCAGTTCTAATCAAAAGTGGACAAAGAGATTACATGGACATTTAAAAATTGATGAATTTGGTGGTAAGTACACTTCCCCACGGCCTTAGAAAGAGTTAACCCCTTAACTGGTTTGCACGTACGGCGAACATGCATCGAATTATCGCAATTTTAAATTAAGGTATCCGACTGGTTTAAACTCGTCGTTTTTGATGAAATTATCAAAAACATTTTTATGACTTAATTTTGTAGCCTATTTAACAAGTTTTCTAAAACTGTCTCACTTTTTACTCTACGCTAATTACAAATGGAGTTACAGCTGTTTAATTACCGAACTGTAAGCATTATTTTATGTTGCACGAAAACTTTAAATGTGTTTTCTGAGAATCGACATTTTTGAGGAAAACTGTCGACCGTAACGATGATTTCTCAAAAAGTTATTCAAGTATTGATATGAAATTTTCCAAGATTGTGTTCTGTAATATGCTTGATGTTTTCCTCTAAAAACTAAGGTCGATTTTAAAATCAAGTATTAGTTTTAAGTGCTTAAATATAAACGAAAAGCAATTTTTATGAAAAATTACCAGTTTAGTGACTATGTTCAGCTATATCTCAAAACTATTTTGAAGTACAAGAAATATTTTAGAGTTTAACACAGATAACTGTCATAGAAATGTATTCCTACAAGGATTTATGTATATTTAGAATATGATTTTGTCTATGGCTGTTAGCGTAAGGCAAATATTTTAGTCATTTTTCTTCAAATTTCTCAGTTTCTTTTAAAAAATATTATTTTGAAAGCCTAATTTTACAATATTTTCATAGTTTTAAACTATATGCAGTTGAAAAATAACGTTAAAAAATATATAAAAGTTATTTTTCAAAAAAATGTCTCCGAACACAGTCGGATACCTTAAAAACTAGCAGATGTCATAATTCGATATAAAAATTACGTGGAATTCATAAACATTTCAACAGTCCTTTAAGTTACCAACTGGATTATAATGACAACGCATTCCCAAAATAAAAGTTGTATTCTAATTAGATAGCTGAGAAAACAAATAGTTAAGGAGTTAATAAGCCACTGCCCAATGGCCAAATAATTGATAATCTACAACTGGGACACCACAATTTAATTCTCAAGGTAATAAAATTATATGGTAAACGCTGACAAACGATTTTACTCATATCGTAGAATGTAACTGAAAGTTTCGCTACCCCATCTAGAATACTGACCGTAATTTAAAAAGCCCTCTTCCAATGCAACTGCCGTAACAAAAGGGAAAATATCAGTTTGCACAAATGGATTTTTTTCAAAAGAAAGAATTTAAAGGAAAAAGAAGCATTATCGGCTTCTGTCTGATGGCCGGTTTTATGGGGATAATGAAGGGAAACAACCTTTCATCCTTTGAGCAACTCGCTATATTTAAAGGATTCTCATTGTGGGATTTTTATTGTGTATTTATTAGGTAACAACCGTAATCTGCAAAGGTCATTGGACGAATGGGGTCCTTTTGCCACATACTTTCGGATCGTGAATCCCTCGTTAAAAAAAGAGGAGTTGTAGGTTAAGCCGCGATTTGCGTGGTATTTAAAAATTTCTCTAAGAACGGACAGCAGGGATTGCTCTTGTTTCTTTTCCGCGCAAAAAGCGAAAACAACTCACGCTAACGACGATTTTAAATGTGGACGTAAATAGATGGAAAATATAGGTAGATTCTGACCGATAGAAGGATTAATGGGCGAGAATGTAAAACAATAAATAATAAAAAGCAGGGAACGACAATTGAATTCTAAAAGTAATTTTTCAAATAGATGAATACTTGGTTGCTTTTCGTCTGCTTTACGACCCTTCAGGGTTCATACACATTTCCTTAAAAGAAAATCAAGGACTATCAAGGACTTTTAAGGACTTACAAAACCAAAAAAATAAGGACCTCTAAATTGAATAAACTTAACGAATTGCTGCACGCATTTTTAAATAAAATGTCTCATTTTTGCAAATTCAACCTATTAGATGATAAAGTATAATATAAAACATAGATAGAAGATACATTACAAATTTAACACACCAAATATTCTTAAAAATATGAGTTAATAAATTGATGAAAAAAAACATGAAACTGGTAATCAAATTAAATATCTTTTAATTCCACACTTTTTTCATTCAATTCTACACCTAAGATATTTATTTTAATTTCTTTTCAGTAATTGATTTTCTTAGTTCATGCGATTGAATAAATAAATTTATGTCCTTTGACTTTTCAGCCTCATTAGCTAAATCATTTGCTTCCCCATTTATTTGGTATATTTGGTTTGGAACATTTTCTTTTGTTTTAAAAATAATCTATTTCCTCCTAGAGCTTTTCGTTTTAGTTGTTTTGTTTCAGTCTCTTCTTTGGATCTTTCACTTTCTAAATACTGCATGTATTTTGCTCTAGCTGAGGTGGCAGAAAGTAAGGACTTTCAAGGACTTTTTAAAAATGGGGCATAAAAATAAGGACTTTTTAAAAATGGGGCATAAAAATAAGGATTTGTAAGGACTTTTAAGGACTAAATGTAAAAGTAAGGACTTTTAAGGACGCGTACGAACCCTGTAGATACTATCATTGGATATGCGAACCTCTAATCTAAGAATGTGTAGGAACCTGTAATGTTTGTATGCGTGTATTTTTACAAAATACACTTTAGTCCCAATACGATTCCCATAAAACTAACGCAAATTTCCTTTCTCTTCATTTACTTACTATAAGAATTTAAAGGAAAAACTTTTCTTTACGAAGTATAAGAAAGTATTATAATTGTCAAAATGCTCGATCTAGAGATTTTGATGAATCTCCACAAGCACATATCACACGGAGAGCTATCGTGTTCTGTGTTCGTGGGCGCAATGCCACTCACTAAAAAAGTTTGTAGCAAGTGACAGGTCAGATCACAGAGAACAAGACGAAGGAAATTGTGGACTGTATTCAACCGACTTGAAAATGCACACGACGGTGACAGTAAATCGTCAGCAGCGATAATTCAAACCAATCGGGTGCGACTTTGACGGTGACGTAGTTCACCAGCGATGATCGAAATCCTGTCTGACTGGTTCTCTCAATGCGTCACGTGCTACAAACTTTTTTAGTGAGTGACATTGCGCTCACGCCCACGAACACAGAACACGATAGCTCTCCGTGTGATATGTGCTTAAGACCTCCTTGTGCCCGAAAAAAAAACATTCTTGGAATAATGTTTGTCGGTCTGTTTTTAAACACTACAACTAAAAAGGATGCACAGTTTGAAGTATGATCTTTGCCTCAAAATCTCTTTACAGTTCTAGAAAATTTGACCAATTTCCATCAAATTTTCGACTAAATTCGTCACAGGGAAGTTTATCTATTTATGTGTCCATCCGTATACATGTGAACACGATAACTCAAAAGTGCAACGGGCTAGGTAATTGAAATTCCGCCTATGGTTTAACACTAGAACTGCAGATGTCCAAATTTTGAATCGAATGCTTATCTGCTTCATTACGTGTCTAACGGTTATTAGTGAGTATGTGAACGTGACAACTCTTTAGCAAACCAAATGTGAAGGTTGCTACTTTGAATCGATGCGGTGGTCAATAGTCTACTTGGTTATCATAATGTCTATAGCACTAGGGCCAGAATTCACTTTCAGTTGTTCTAGTTACTGCAACAAAGAGAATAGCTATTGCATCTCATTAGACAAGGTAACTTGGAGGGTACAAACCACCGTTGACAGGTAAGCATGTGTATACTGGCTCATGCAGGTGTGAGGAAACATCAAGCAAAACTGAAGAAGCTAACTCATGATGACAATTACAACTTTAATAAACTTAACAAGATAAAAGTAACGTAAATCATAATGGAATTAACATGTCGACAACAGGAACATAAAGCAAGAGAGATGATGCTTGTGCCTTTATAGCACTAAGCTCTCCACTACGCATGAGCAAGGTAGACAGCGCATGCAGGACGAAGCTGTTGCCACAACTCAAAAACGCAACAAGTTAGATGCATGAAATTTTATGTGTGATCTCAACACCAAAATTGCAGTTCAGTATAAAATATGGACGGAATAGGTCAACAGGAAGAGGTACTGTTCCAAAAAGAATACTCTATTCTCTTCACCGTATGACGAAGCTAAGCACAAAATGCGCTATACTGCCTGAGTATAAGAGAAAGTCGAAGGGAGAACTAGAAATCCACGAGATATTTTAAACTGAGATAATGCACAGAATTCAGTAAGCTTCCTAAAATGTTGTTAAAGCAAAGGATTACGACTGTAATTCTAAAATCCTACAAACCATGATGTGCATTGCACATTTACATAGAAGTAAAATATTAGAAGTTATTACCTATACTCTCTGCCCAGCCCATGAAAAAATCGGAACTCCATTTTTTTAAGAACTTCAAAACTGAAAACTTTTATCAAAATTTCGAAACTATAATCATAGCTTTAAACCTAATTAAAATTCTCATTTAAAACGTTAACATCTTTTCATTCAAAAATTCTTACATTTTTTTTTTATCTCATTTAAAACGTTAACATCTTTTCATTCAAAAATTCTTACAATTTTTTTCCTCATTTAAAACGTTAAGACCTTTTCATTCAAAAATTCTTCCTTTTTTTTTTACACAGAAAATGGCAAGTTAATAATGTTCGTAAATAATAACTCTTAACAACTCAAATCATTTGTCCATAAATAGTTTTTTCCAAAACACT
>BGPR01019522.1:15093-29134 GCA_013235015.1 Araneus ventricosus
ACAAAATATAATGGCTCTGAGTAGGAAGAAAGAAACAGCGGAGAACTAGAAATCCACGAGATATTTAAACTGAGATAATGCACACAGTAAGCTTCTAAAATGTTGTTAAAGCAAGGATTACGACTGTAATTCTAAAACTAAAACCATGATGTGCGTCGCACATTTACATAGAAGTAAAATAAAGTTGGTTACTTACACTCTCTAGTCTTTCTGAAAAATCGAACTCAATCTTTTAAGAACTTCAAAACTGAAAACTTTTATCAAAATTTCAAACTATAATCATAGCTTTAAACCTAATTAAAATTCCTCATTTAAAACGTTGTATTTAATTCAAAATTTAAATCTTTTTTTATCTCAATTCAGGAATATTAACTCATTTATCTAAAACCACTTATGCAATGTTTTATCCATTTAAAACGTTAACACTTTCATCTAAAAAAATTCTACATTTTTTTAACTCATTAACGACCTTTCAATAGAACATTTGTTATTTAGTTAAAACACCTTTTCATTCAAAATTTTTTACATTTTTTTATCTCATTTAAAACGTTAACACCTTTTCATTCAAAAATTCGTACAATTTTTTTCCTCATTTAAAACGTTAAGACATTTTCATTCAAAAATTCTTCCTTTTTTTTACACAGAAATTGGCAAGTTAATAATGTTTGTAAATAATAACTCTTAACAGCTCAAATCATTTGTCCATAAATAGTTTTTTTCCAAAACACTTCGTGCAAAATTTCTAAATTGTTTCAAAATTTATAATGAAATAATTAAAATTAATTATTGCATCATAAATAAGTCTATTGCGCAACTGATAGGAGTTAATACATACACTCAGATACAACATTCAATATTGTTGGTTCCAAATTGCATAACTGGGTCTAATTTATATTTTTCATATCTGAAAACCGAGGTCATATCATCAGTTCTAGGTAACCCCAACCATTTCGGTTTGAACTGAATCTATCTTTACACTGAGCCTGGACCGGAACATTTCGATGCATATTCATGCAAATAACCGACGCACTCTTCCAACCCATGAGAAAGACCCGATCTCCAGAAAGCTTTTTTAAAATTTGCATATCTTCTAATTGCGCTTCCTGTGTTGATTCTTCAAAACCCGCTTTTACCAAAGGTGCTCCGGAGGGAAAATCAACCTAAATACGACAGAGCTTGTATGCATGCACGACACTAACGCAAAACCTGGTGACAATGAGCAGTAAAAATAAACAAAACAATGAAGCATTTCAAAATATAAACACGCCAAAGGATTGCGTAGCACGCCAGTTTCGTATCTTGCAAACGTCCACCATCCAAATTGGCGTTTTAAACTGTATCTAGGCGCCGTTTCCGGGGGTCGAGTAGCGGCCCGGCTTCCTTTCTTTCTTTCTTTTCTCGATTAAGATCTTCCCGACTGGCCAATGAAGCTTGCCAGCACTGATTTCAATAATTTTCGAAGTCAACAATAGCGCCATCATTGAGAGATCAGACATTGTCACAAAACTTATTGGTTACGCAGCTCTAAACTGATATGCCGAAGTTGACATTTATTCGATAAAGCGAGAAAAACGTTCATCATCTATGCGATGATCTATATTGATGGATGGCAGTCCAGATAGGGCCCACTTTTGGAAAAATAAATGTATAAAAAGTCAAGGTCGATTGTTAAGACTCTTGGAAGGGAGGTTCGGCGAGATATAAGGCTACATACCACAAACAAAGCATGGTATGATTTTGCGGCACATCAAAGACCAGAGAATTGCTGAGTGGTTGAAAGTTCCATGACCATGCGGAAATTAAAGACAGTGGTTAGTCGGAAATCATTCGGGTAGCATTTAGTGTGAACAATGATAAAGTGGCGGCAAAGATGAAACAATTATGTTTAGGTAACAATTTCGCCCGTGTTGTAATTTTCATACAAAGGACAAATAAGCGATCCGGAAAATGCGTAGGAAGTTATGCAGTGACGAAAATTGAGCTGTCAAATGGCACACAACAAACAAAAGGCGCCCAATTTACTAGTTATTCGAAAACAACTTGTTGCTTAATCGAGTGTTGATGCTCCACCCATAAAAATAACAGCTTCGGATATCATAGCTCAATCAGTGTCAGGACGCAAAGCTTATTATGCGTAAATGTGCAAATAATAATTTTTATGTTTAAATTTTTTTCAAAAATATAATACGCTAAAATTCAAATATTGACAAAAAAATGTTAAATTTTCTAAATAAATAAAAATGCAATATAAAGGAAAGAAATAACCATTCAAAGTAGAATAATGTAAAATAAAATCAAAGAGAAGCATTCGTATCACATTACTATGAAATGGAGAACAGTCTGTTCTTTTCAGGATGTGGACCTTATTAATTTGAATCGCAATCGTATGATGAATATCAGAGTGGACATATATATATATATATATATATATGTGATAATTTAATTTTTTAACTTTCCTAAATAATCTTAACGACACCTCATTTTAAATACTTCTACTTTCATCATAATTAACGGACTACAACTTTCTTTACAAGTCACGAGGTTCTAAAAGGGAAAATTCCCTCTTCTGAGTACTTAAGCGTTCTGCGCATTCATTTCTGCCCTTTTTCACGCCAGCATGTAAGCATTCAACAACAACGCGCCGGGCGGGCGTAAAAACTTCTAAATTCTAGTCATGGAGCTGCAAATAAATTAAATACTTTTAGCTATGAAGAAATAAAACCTGATGCATAAATAAAATGAAGATTTAGACAAATATCGTCTTTTCCTTGAATTGAACAATGGACTGCCTTTTCTCCTTTTATAAAGCCTGATCTTACATATATATATGTAATAATCTCTTAATTTTATTTCAAATTCTAATATTATATATTTTAAAGTCTTAATGTATTCCAAAATCACTTTTCTTAAACTCCAGTTTCGTTTTATTTCCCGCTCTGGAGGTATATTAAATCTCTCATTTTTGGCATATTTATTACTAAAAGAATACTTTAATTGTTTCCAAGCGCACACAACTCGCGAAATCAGCGACTTATTGCCGTCATGCATTTTCCCTATAACACTCATGTAATATACTAAAAATAGCTATTATTCCCTTCACTTTGATCACATGTCTATCTGTTAAATCCCTACCTGAGAAAAAGCAGGGATCTTCTGTTCACTTTCGGCTTAAAACTTAACGAAGATGTACGTACATTTCGTCACTCTCCGATAATAAAAAGAAATTAGTATATAACTCGGCCTGTGCTTTTTGTTTAACGACTACAATTACGAATACATTATATATATATAGTGACGGAGTCGGACAAAAATTAAAGCACATAAACTTTCGAAATACCTAAAAAAGTTAAAAATTCCTTCTGAACAGAAATAACCGAAACAAAATTTTATGTGAACTTCAGTGCAATTTCTATCCTAGCCTATGTTTTATCATCCGAGTCCAAACACACACCAACATAATTCCAGAAATGGTTTTTTACAGAATGAAGGAGGTCTAAAACGTGGATTCATGAAGGGAATTCGAGGGATATTTTTTAATAAATGCAAGTACATACTTACTTACACTTTGTGTACTTAGCATACGGGAAAACAAAAAGATAAGACCTTTATATTGTTGCAAAAATGTAATGTCGCTTTCCTGCCTCACTAATCTTATGTTTGGGAAGAGGGTTTTACAGGGGTAAGTATGGTATGGCCGGGCCTGGACCCCTGACATTGGCGACAAATCGATGATTCCAGAAAATGCGACCCTTTTCTCGATATCTCTATTAGGAAAGAAAATACGCTCGAATGTACGAGAAAACTCCATGCGACGTCACGGCCTGTCGAGGAGAGTATATAAGGGCAGCGCTTGGATCAGAGAGTAGTGTTGATCGACTGGAACGACTTTGGAGTTTCGTCTGCAGTGCGAGCTAGAAAGCCGGTGAGATGAGCGCTATTGAAAGTGCTGTTATCGTCGTTATTAGTGATTTGCTGAATGTTTGTGTTGCTAAATCTCAAGTGCTGAACTGTTATTACTTGTTAATTGTTGTCTGTTTACGTCGCTAATCTGTGCAAGATCTATTGTTACCTGTGCTACGTGCTTTCCCTGCATATTTGTGAATAAACCTTCATTCTCCGTTATCCTGCGTGTTGGACTTTTTACACCACACACCCACAGCACAATTTTTGTAACAATATCATAAATATGTCCTCCAAATTTCAAAACACAATCCACTTATTTCCCTTCAAACACATGGCGCGCATCTTTCATTTCGCATCAAAGAACAGGCTACATTATTATACCAATTTGCTATTTTTGATCGCAGTAAGTTTCCAAAAAAATACTCAAACCTTTCGTCTAATTAAGTAAGAGTGGAAGACAGTATCATCAAGCGTTTAATGCTTCCGCTTCGCTTTCAGCGTTTATTGACCTCATAGGTAGTATTTTCCAACAGCAATTACGGCAAAGAAAAATTTTATAAATAGAATTTCGCTACTATGGTCGCTGTACAATTACTCAGCAAAGAGAAAAATTGAATCTCATCCATATCAGCGTATTCATCTGCCTAATAGAGCTTGCTAGTAAATAAGATTTATCGAGCTGACTTAAAATAAACACGTGCACATAAGAGGATATGTTTATAAAATAATGAACAAATTTGTTCGTGAAGCATTTTATTTTGTTGGATACTGGGAAGATTAAGGTAACAAAAAGATTTGATCATGGGACGCGTGTCAGCAAATATCCACCGACCTCTTCCTGTTTTGAACGAGTATCGACACATAGGTGTGTGTCGATGTGTGTTAATCTGTGGCAAGCGATAAGCACAGTACAGGACGATTCAAAATTCAACGTATAATCTGTCGGGGTTCTTATTGATTTTTTAAATTAAAAATCAAGGGGTATTTAAGGAGTTTTCAAGGAGTATTTTCAAAATTTGCTAGGAATCAATATTTATGCATGAAAAAGGGTTCCCTTTTTAAAGTACACAAAAATTATACTAAGAGTACTTAAAACATTGCTAATAACTCAAATAAATGTAGTTATATTTATTTCTTTTATAAGTTTTTACTAAGCTGATTTATCCAAGAATGCATGATAAATCTATTTATATGAAAGTAGAGTGGTGCCGCTTAGACACTCAATTTTTGATAAAATTATCCAACTACCTTAAAAATTCAAATAGTTCATTACATACCATGATTTACCATGTTTTAAATAAAAAACTATTTCCATTAATTTTTTTTAGAATTTAAATTCTTAAATAATTTTCATGTCTCACTGTGCACCTTATGTAGTGCACATGATCCGCGATTTAAAATATAGAGGTGCAAAGAGAGCAATTGATTTTAGATATTAGAAACTGTTTCTCGACATTTTCATTGCTTATAAAATAGCATTTGAAGAAAATAAAATTAACAAAATTTCTCGACTATTAAAACTAATTTAGCTAAATTTGATTAATAGTGTCTATTAACTCCACCATCACAATATGTGCCCTTTACAACAAACCAAACGTTACAATTTAAAGAAATACACACAGTTAATGTTTCGAAATAATCCATGAGAAATAACATACCAATCATAATGTGTGTGTGGTGACCACTGATTGGCACTTAAAATCAATTATTAAGTTTTGGATACCTCTAGGAGATGAACATCAAATCGTGGAAAGAGCAACGCAAAATACTTGGTAATTGATACGGCGGCGATTTAGAATCCTTTTTATCGGTGAAACGTAGTGCACATTTGATAAAAGAAATGTTAAAAATTGAAAATCAAGGAGTTTATAAGGAGTAAGGCAAAAATCAAGGAGTTTCCATAGTGCTTGAAAATGAAAATCGTATTCAAGGAATTTTTAAGGAGTTTTCAAGGAGCGTACGAACCCTGTAGAAAGTACAAAACAAACCAGAATCGCACAGGAATGTATGACAAAAAACGCCTTCCAGATGAGCCCAAGGATACACGAAAAAGCAGAAATAATAAGCCGTTAATGGGAGAAAATTGTTCATTTGGCGATAATTTACACTTGGAAAGTATGTGCACACGTCCTGTGTTTCACAATAACTGTTTAAACTTCTAACTATTCATATACATTCACGCATTAGCATTAGTATGTGCAACACCTATTGATTAACTCATCCTCGAATTGCGACATGAAATTATGTGTTTTTAACATTCAATAATCGACCAAATACTAAGAAGAGAAGAATACCAATGAGGTCAAATCATGCTCACATGATACATATCAATTCGCCGCGTCAATGTAATCTTGGAATCCACGGGGTATTTTGCAGAAAGAAAAAGGGCACGTAAGCACGGCGTAAGATAACTTGAAGTTAGTTGTTACATGACACGTGCAGTTACTTCTGTCATGTAACTGCCAAGCCACTCAACTGATGCCATCATACACTCATTACTGCGAATAAAACTTGTTCATTCCTTTAGGGACGTTAAACTGTGAGCAGTTGCGATTTTAAAACAAAAGAAGATCGCAAAGAATACATTAACAGATAAAAGGTACGAAAGAAATTTCTCAAAAATTAATATACAAATAAAATTTTAATAGTTACATCAAGGAATCAAAATACTGCCAATTATGTAAATATTAAAGAATTTAGTGACCGTAAAAAAAAAAGAAATTTGTGGTAATGTTTGCTAATCGAAATTAAAGAAAAACAAATGCAAAAAGTGTTTTTGATCGAGACGTATAGCCATATTTTACATTATCTGATTTCTACACCAGCTATTTCCTTATTTATACAACCTTGAAACGATATTCCCACTCTTGAATATTTCCAGTAAGATTACTACATTTGGATGCTTTTAATACAGCGGACAGTTTTAAAAGTCGGCTTTTCACATCATTAACAATCTATTTTGTGCCACCAAGGTTACTTTTTATGCATTTACCAAACGCCCATAACATATTACAGCAAACATGTAGACAATACTCGTACATGATACGAGTAGGAGGATAATTATTCACGAGTTAACTTACAATGGGCACTTTGCTAATGTATAACAGCGGAGGGTAGCCAATTTGATATAGTGGAATTTGGCTAATTCAAAAGTTTCGCATTCGTCAGTACAGTAGAACCCCGCTAATCCGAACCAGGACCGGTGCCTGTACGGATTACAAAAAATTCGGATTACCCGAAATTCCGATAAAAATAGAAAAAAAAAAGATGTGTGCTAAAAAAATGTAAGTTATAAGTACTCATTACTACTGTCTCTTGAATTCTTTTATTCAAAGCAATAGAAAGAG
Source organism: Araneus ventricosus (assembly GCA_013235015.1). Classification (NCBI taxonomy): domain Eukaryota; kingdom Metazoa; phylum Arthropoda; class Arachnida; order Araneae; family Araneidae; genus Araneus; species Araneus ventricosus. The sequence goes on from BGPR01019522.1 coordinate 22,344, forward strand.
AACATGTCTCCCCTTTTCATTAGAATAATGGATGCGCTCCAGTATGAAGTTACCTTTATCTTACTGCGAATTGTATTAGTTTCTTCAATATGTACAAAATTATGCATGTTGAAAAGGTACTTTTTTGTTTTCAGTGTGTATATTTAAATCTTTTCAGGTAATCTTTTCAATTACATATAATTTTCGAAAATAAAATCAGTTCGGATTAACCGGAATTTCGGATTAGCGGGGTTCTACTGTAATTCCTTTTTTTTTTTAATTATTAAATCGGAGTCAAAACTAAAAAACTGTTTCTGAATTGTTTTCGTTAAATGCGTCCGTACCTGATGTCCTCAGTCATCATAAATTAGTAATTTTTAAAGGCCCTTGGCATTATAAGTTACTTCCAGTCTATTAATTAATTATGCAGCATTTAATAAAAATGTTAAATATTAAAAATAAGTCTACACTTCCATTTTTAGTTTAAAAATTGTCGCTTTCTCTTGCAGCACTCATTTTTAACCCCAATTCCCCTTCATTCGAATTTTCTGAGAAATAAATTTTTTATTGTAGTCCCATCAACTTCGAAACAGCCCAGTTAAACTGCATTTAAAATGTGCAAACACCTCATTAATTTAATATCCCAATTGGCAAATCGTTTCTTTTTATTTATAAAGTATAGTAAGTATAAGCTGAATTTGTAATGAAAAACTTTTAACATTTATGCGAATTCAACAAACTAATAATCGTTTCTCCTTAATTCAAAGTAATATGACGACCTGTTTGCCTGAAAAAGTTCCAATTCTCGACTCTTTTTATTGATTAACCGGACTAAAAAAAAAAGGGTTCCGTATTTAAAATGCACGTTTTAAATTGTCCAGTTTTTTACTTATATACTCTAAACTAAATATATACTGTTCATTTACTATATAAACTATGCGTAAATAGTTCATATTATATATATATATATATATAGTTAAATACTTCAAATAATCAAAACATGTGTTATATTTTCAATATATACATATATTCATATATTAATCTAAAAATTAAAATAAAATTATCTTATCAATAATCATACAAAAGAAATATAAAAGATAGTTTAATTATATACTATTTCTACTATGAAAAAGACAACCCAGAATTGGAATTCCAACAATCAAATGCCAATCGGTCTTGGGAACCGATATTTGTCGCATTAATCTAGATTTGTGGCAGCAGCCCTCTGCGAAAGCCAATTGTTGGAAAAACAAAAAAGTAGGAGAATAAATCTCCAAAATCTTTCAAGATTGGAAACGAGAAAGTATATAACTTAAAGCATAATTATTGTTATGACTTGAGCATTATCCTAAAGACAGTTCCGCATTTAAAGTGAAAATATTATTTCTAAATTAGGCTATTAATACTTCAATAAACATCATTAAAAAATTAACTATAAATTTAACCTTTACATATATTAACTCGGTTGTTTTCCTTCGAGCTGAGATAACAAATTTGGTAACAATTTCCAAAAAATGCTGCAGATAGTTCCAATTGCTGAAAAATCTCAACCACAAACTTTTACTTCCTTGTTTTCCTGTTTCATGATATTATTTTGAGCCCAAATGGCTTTTTGTCAGCTTTATTTGGCATTTTAGCTTTATAAAAATAAAACATTTTGATAATCAACATGGAGAGATTACATTTATTTTTCATTTTAAAGCAAGTGAATAATCAATAAAAAGTGCACTCCGCGGTCAAATATCTTATTTTGCGTACCATATTTTATTATTTTCGAAATTCGAATGTCAAAATGAGCATTTATATATAAGAACATCCATCATTTAGTAAAAAAACACAAAACTATTTTTCATTATCACTGATTGATGAAAGTTTATCGAAAGCAAGATGTAATAATTTCAAAATACTTAAAAACATTCTTAATTATTTTTACAGGATACAGAGTAATTTGCTGTTGAATTAAGAATAACACTGATTTTTCCAAGATCAGCCATCAGAGAGATAAATGTTTCTAGAAAAGTAAATAATGCATTCAAGATCCTACGAATCAATCATTTTATCCCCTCAACAATGTATTTATTTTCTGTCCTGTTTACCTAAAATTTTCGTAAGTTCTGGTCCAATAATAATTTTAAACAAATCTCTTTGTAAAAGAAAATGAACAATGGAAACTTCAAAAATGGAAGGCGTTGCACCTAAATTACAGAAATTACTTTTGCATATAACATCGATCATTAAAATTACAGTTTTAACAACTTACAACTTGCATATATCTTGGATTTGCGGCCAAATTGCACATTAACTCCTCCACCCCTTTTGTATCTATTTAAAGCAGTATAATCAACAAAAACCAATGAATCGAAAAATAAATAGCCTACAAGACGGTGCTTGATGTTTAAAAATAAATACAGTGGAATGTGGATAATTCAAATGTTTTTACTTCGAATGTCTCGGCGATTCGAATTTTTTTCTCTGGTCTTTTTCTTTTAATTTGTTGCTAACCAAATGTAATGTCATCTATAATTCGAATTTATTTTGGATAATTCAAAGTAAAAACAAAAAAATTGTGAAAAAAAAAGGCGTTTTTATTTCTGAATCCTCCCCCCCCCCCATTAGTTAAATTCGTCTGTACCTTGTGTCTTCGTGATTGTAAGTGAATAATTTGGAACTTAATTGATTCTAGGACTTTATTGCTGTAAATAAAATGCATTCTATCAAAAAAAGTTTATTTTTTTACAAACTTTGAGCACATTATAAGCGAATTGTATTGTTTATTTTGAAGTTCCATGCATAACTGTTGAATTCAAAGTGCTGCATACAGTTCATTTATTTATTTATTTAAACTATTTTCTTATTTATTGAAATTAATTTTTAAAAATTACTACAATTCCACAATTCAATACCTATCACTTTATTTATTCGAGAATTACTGTTTATTTATTACTAGCAGTGCGCGCACGGCGTTGCCCGTGGAATCAAAACTTCAACAGAATGTAAAAAAGCCCTCAATAACACGAAAGAGTTTTGAAAACAAAAGATACACATTTATTGATTTCCCCGCTTATTTTTCTTCGCGGTAATCACATTTCAACTGTAGGAAAACGATACTGAGTACGTTAATCCGAAACAATATTAAAAAATTGCAACGTGAAAATCATTATTAAACAGCAAGCAAAATATGCGAGACAAAGAAACACGTTAAGACTGCCGAAAATTATAATCGAAGTCATTCAGTTAAAGGTTATGACGTCTCCTGCGCTCTGCACTGCCAGCCAATGAAATTGCAACAATGCATGCTGGGAATGTTAACTTGCTCCGGAGAAAGTCTCGCTAGAGAAAAATCTCTTTGAACAGACAGGAAAAAATTAATTCTAAAAAAAAAAGCAAAAGATATTTTAACCATTCTTATTTTTAAATCCGACAGAAATGTTCCAGTTATAAGCTGAAAAAAAATGAATATGATAGCGTTATTAGAACGCTGGATGCGAGAATTTTAAGAAATCCGAATGAAAAATTAACATAAAAGTGACTATTTTTCACAAATTTCTCAAAATTCAGTAAATTACGACAGACGTTCGAAACAAACTTCATTAGAACAGAAATCGTTTGCTCTTTCTGAGGGTGCATCTGTTTTTTTCGTACAATCGTTGAAAGCAAAAGGATGATGGCGTCACGTGGTTTCGACGAAAAGCACGTTGAAATACGTTACGCGACCTTGATTACGAAGAATCATGAAGCGAGTAATGGAACGAACATTTTTTTAACACTTCAGAAAAAAAATTAATTAAAATTCAACAAACTGATCAATTTTAACCATTCTTGTTTTAAATCACGGAGAAACGTTATATTTAATACTTCAACAAATTTCAAATTGATAACAAAATTAGAACGGCGGATGCAAGAAATTGAAATTCGGAACAAAGTTTTTTGGGTTAACCGACTATTTTTTTTTAAATTTCCCAAAATTCAGTAAATAACGTTAGAAATTCAAAACTAACTTCATTAGAACGGAAATCATTTATTCTTTCCGATGGCGTATCTATTTTTTTTCTTGCATTTATCCGAAAATATGCTATTGAAAAATTAGTGCGAAAAATCGCCCAAAACACAAAATATTAAATAATTTTCTCCGATAAAATTTTAAAATTCGGGCTTCGAGTGCATTGAGTCAAAATTGCGATTCCCTGTGTGCCAAATTTCATGGCTGTAAGTGCGATACATTCGTCTGGACATCGCGCGCACAAATATTGTCTTTCATAAGTATAGATAAAATAAAAATTGATGTTTAAACCCGGTAACAGTGCAGCCGTAGCTCAGTTCGTGCATCGAATTATGGCATTTTTACACTTATAATCTAAAATTAAGTCATTAGTAATTCATAATCACTTAAATGATTAGTTATCGATAGTCCCACCGGGGAGCACCACGAGTACGTGGATGAGAAGCGGGTTGTCGCTTATGGACATGGGTGGCTGGGTTTCACCCTCTGCCGGTAATAGTGTGTGCCTCCTTCGGGAGGGGTCGGGCCGTGGCCATTAGGACTCCAACTTCAGTACTCGAGCTATTGCAGTGGCCATCATTCAGATACATAGGACGGAGATGCTCCAGACAGAGGTGATTTCGTTATTGAATTAGTCATTCATAGACGTTATCATTCGATACAAAAATGACCGGTAACATTCCAAGCGTTTTATGGGCTCTTAATTGAATCACCACGACAGCACATTCCCACAACAGAAGGGGGTCATCTAATTAGACAGTACAGAATACTATACTGTTAAGTCCTTCAGTAGCTGCATCAACCTGTAGGTTTATGAAGACAATTCTGTGATATAATGCAAAAATGACCGGTAATCCATTAACATCTCAAGCGTTCTATGGGCTCTTAATTGAATCACCACGGCAGCACATTCCCAAAACAGAAGGGGCTGTTCTAATTAGAAGGCATAGACCTAGTTTTTCCTAATTCGAATTTCTGGATAAATCAAATTTTTATTCTGGTCCCGACAGCTTCGAAAGATCCAAGTTTCAATATATATACTAAGCATAAAAGGCAAAATCTAATTATTTAAAAAAATAAATGCAGTCCTCGATGGCACAAGATGTTTAAGCCTCTGAGCCGCCCAATTATTTTGAACTTTTAGCTATCAAGTTAGAAAACTTAGCTTTTAAAGTAAATGAATCGATCTTTTTTGTATTTAGTTACATCTCTGAAATCTTAAGAATATTTTATCCATAGTTGTTTAAGAAAATATAAATACGAGCTATCTGCTTTTGAACTGAACATGAAAGAACGGAAAAAGGCGTTTGCAGCGCTCGGAGGGTTAAAAAGTACATATTAGAGCGAGTTAAGATAAAATGCTGTGAACAGCCCAGAATAACAAAAAAAAAATAAAAGTCATCACACCTACGTAGGATATTTGGTTAGATAACGCACTCAACAAGTTTTTTCTTCTGCGTACAAAATCTATAAAACGCAGAGAAAAATCAGACAAAGATGACACCAAACCATAATCTATTGCGCTTGTCACAAATTTTTCATTGGTCTACTTAGTTTTTTTCGTTGGCCGTGCCACTACAAGTTAGGAAGCATGAAAAAAAGTGAAAAAAAACATACATAATTCAATCAGAAGGGATTGACCAGCAAAGCTCATAAAAATTAGAGCAATTCAGTGGAAAGGTTGCTTGAAATACCAATGAGGATAGAATCCGAGAATGATTGGACACCTCAGATAACCCTGTGGTGCCAAAAACGACGCCAGAAAACGTGAGAGAAATACGAAGATGAGCTTTAGGTTGCGTCGAAAATAATTGTTTTTAACCTCAGAAACTTTTCGCCAAGGTGGATGGAATTATATTTTTAAATAGCATCATCATCGCTATTCTGTCTTCTTGAAAATAATGACTAATGACAGGTGTAAAGAAAAACTGGAGTAAAAATAGCATTGAATTATGAGACCTGAAGGCTATTTTTTAAAGAGTATAAATTTCATCAGAAACAAAATTCCTTGACAATAAAGGAGCAAAACAGCAGGCTGTCTTTATTTAGCCTACTGATTTATATCAGGATGTAATCTGATCCTCAGGACAAAAACATTGTAAATTCAGGGCATACATTAAAAATTCTCGTGCAGTACTGAAAGTGTAGAGAATAATACAATGCGGTAGTTTTTGCTTAATTACTTACTTTCACTGCTTCTTTTATTTCTTTATGACTGTCTTTATGACCGCTAATGGATAAAAAGAAATACCAGATCCAGCGCCCTCAGTCAATCATAGTAAGAGTTTAAGAAAATAAATATGGAAGTTGAATTCTGTTAAGATAACAGTTATTAAAAATTCCTATAACTTTCTCAGTCTGAAGATCACTGGAAAAAAAACAGCTTCAATTGCTTTGGCGAAATGCTGATTATAAGTTTAGCAGCAAAGAACTTAAATTGTTTGCGAATGTTATCAGACATAAGAAAATTCCGTTAATAAGGCCAACACGTCCGAAACCTGAATTGATTAAAAAGTAACAATAATCGATGAGAAAATCCTCAGCCGTATTAAATATTTATTTCACTGAGTAGTATCGTGCACAAAAAAAAATATAAGATTTTGAGTATGATGGCAAATGTGCCGGTAAATAATCGCAAAAAAAAGAGAGGTCAACATGCAAAATAATATAACTAAAATGTAAAATAACAAATGTCAACGTGGCCAATGAGTTTTTTCCGAATCTTTTTTCAATTATTTGTAACTTAAAATGAATAAATATTGTTCTTGGCATCTGGTCAAAAACACCTCATATAATACACCGAACGGCATGA
>BGPR01019523.1:0-29129 GCA_013235015.1 Araneus ventricosus
TGAATTTAAACAGGCGTATGCAAACGAAAATTCATAGATAATTTAAACTATCGTTTCACTTTGTTTTTCTGCTTCAAACATAATATTATTACTGGAGATTAAAGAATTATATTTAATCTTTGAGAACTGTCTACATATAAATTTTCTATCGCATGTTATATGACTTTTGTTAATTGTGTTAACCTCGCAAAAAAATGCAAATTTTCAGTTCTGGCCAGTTCAAAGCATTGATATTTTTATCGAGAACTCAGCATTTTGTTGAATTAGAAATATGTATTGTTGAAATTAATATCATCTATCTCATGCCATAAAAGTTTCCTGTTTTTAAGAAATAAAATTATATTATATTAATTTATTTACACTTTTCAATTTTAACTTCGATTACAAATCCTAGAAAATTTAGTCATTGTACTGAAAAGAACCGGAAATGTCAGTAGTCTTCCAACTTGTTTTTTCGACGGTTCTTCATGGTTTCATTCCTAAGTCATAGCTATATTTCTATTGGTACTATGTATACCGGATGAAACTTTGTATCATATGTTTCAAATCACTCATACACAATGCAAATTGAAAACTATTATCTTTTACTGCTTTTGTATTCTGAATTTTAAGGCGAAGAACCACCTACCACGATCAAATGTTTCACTGATATATTTTTATGAGAAATTTTGTTTAGCCTTCATAAGCATTAGGAAAAGTTTTACTTATAAATGATTATTATTGATTATTATTCCGTGGGAATATTGCAATTATAACATTACCCACATACTTCTTAATATTCTCTTAACGTTTATAGGAAATGCTTCTCCATGTCATACATATTTTTTCAAAAGAAGTTTCTAAACTGTATTTTACTTTGTGATTTATTTATTTCAAGGTTACGTTCCGATCTTATTTAAAGGTTACATACCGAGTTTTTCTGGAAAAACTCGGATAAAATTAGATCAAATAATCTTATTAGAAATACACTTATATTAAAAGAATATCTCAGATAGCAATTTTAATTTGCAGCAAGCTTGCACTGCAAATCTGCAAGCTTGCAGCAAGTTTGACACGACAAGAGTGCAAGTGTGAAACAAGTTTGCAGCAAGTTAACGCAAGCTTCGAAGTCACCATGGCAACAAGCTTGCATTGTAAACTCATTGCAAATTATAGCAGGAACAGAGTACGAACACAACTCGGGATAGAACTCACGATCTACCGGTAGATCCCGAGTAGCTTCAGCTACCACTAGCTTCAAGCTACGAAGCTTGTTTTGCAAACTTGCAGCAAATTTGCATTGCCAGGAGGTGGCGCTAGTTGTCACGGCGAACTTGCTACAAGTTCGCTTCAAGCTTGACGCGTCAAATTTGCGATGACAAGGTAATATCAAGTCAAAATCAAACTTGCTGCAAACTTCGTGCTATCTGGGATACTTCAGAAATAAAATCTGTATTTTAAAAACAGTTTATAAAGTAGTATAAAACTGCGTAAGTATACTTCTCAGTGTTCGTCAACGAGCGTTCACTAAAATAAATTAAATGACTTTGATTTTAACATTATTTTCTTATATGGCATTTTATGAAGCCCTACTCATGTGAAAAAAATAAAGGAATAAAGATAAATTTCTTTACATGACTTGATCAAATATCGCAGAATTTACTAGACTCCACAAGCTCTCGTACTGCTCTTGCCTCTGTTTCTTTTCGCCCATGACACGCCAGACGTTTCGATGATGAATATTTATTCGACGCGTGACCCCAAAATCGGTAACTATAGAAACCAACTCCTATTACAAAGACGAAAGATGAAACAGAGAAGTACTTCCATGTAAGAAAGGATTAACTAAGTAGTAACGAAAGAAATGTAGATTTTCACTGCCGTGACATTTGTACATCTCTCGACCATCTCAACTCACTCAGCCAATGATGTTTAAACTGTTGTTCAAACAAGGAAACCATCCTAAAACATTTGAATGGTAATCACTAGAAACAACCGAAGAGAGATTTCGTTTTAAAATAAGCAATACTTGATCGTTCTACTAATAGTAAATGACTTTCATAAAAATAAATGTCTGTTTAAATTTCAGAGCGTTTCAATAGCTCGGAGAGAATTCTATACAACAATTTAAGCTTGTAATCTAAATGGGCACTTCCTTAGAAATGAATAATGCTGAAAATGACGTTAGTCAAGAGTTGAAAAATATATATCCAAAACCAAAAGTACCTTTTACTTTTAGGAGTATAAATGGATTAATTTCGTTACTTGACACTAAGTAAGCTTATAATTAAAGATTTTATATTATGAAACGGTTAACCTGTAAAACACAAAATTGAGGATGAGTTAAAACAGATGCACTTCCCCCTTGTGATCATAAAAAACTAATTAAAACTATGTAAATAATTTAGGTGAAAAGAAACAGGGAGACAGAGAAACGATATATCTAATTGTCAATATTAGTTCCATTCCACTGTGTTTACTCTGGGACAATCGACGGCCTCAATAAGAAGGTACGTGACCCCTTCGAGATTGCGTGAAGTCAAGCATGTGCTCAGACCTTTTTGTGCAATGCACACTGAAAATGTGGATGAGACAATCCTCTGCTTTGTTCTTTCTGAGCATGCGTTTAACTTGACGTCACATTGATGGCCGGTCAAGGGATTTTAATGCAGGCTGGTGGTCTTCCTATTGTGATCGACGATTCTCCCAATGTAAACACAGATTTAGTGATCTTCATTCCTTACAGGCGGATGTTCTCTTTTCTATACTAAGCTATTTTGCCATTCGCAGAAAGAGATTTTGTTCCTCATTTGAAAATATAAATTTCGGAATTGAAATGCTATTTTTTTCCATAGAACCATACTCCACAGAACCATAGTCAGTTTTCACATAGAATGTGGCAAACAATAATATAGTCTTATGTAATTTCATGATAAATGATCACAATTCAATTATACCAGTGAACCATCAAACTGTCTGCATGAAAAAGTTGGCAAATGTTATTTGTAAAAAAAGTAAATAAATAAAAAGGATTTTTTAACAATTGTGTGCATGGGATGCTGTATATCTACACTTGTCACACACGGTTCACCGTTCGATATCTTTAAGATCACATCTTAGCAGTTGAGCAACTAAGATAGAGAAGGATAGAAACGTAGCAAAATTCTTAAAATATTTTAAAAGATGTATATCGATGTAAGTCTTGAAAAAATAGTTTCATATCTGAAGCTATTATAAAATAAAAATGACAGAAGAATGCAAATCTAGCCAACAGATATAAAATAAATTAAATTTTAAAATAAATTTGTTAGTACTCTATTATAAAAAGACCAATATATCTATATAATCATTTTTTCAGAAATGAATTGACTCAATTATAATCTTTGCAATTTGGTTATAAAAGGTGCATACAACCATGAAAACAAAAAGCTCGATATTATAGCATGTTATTGAAAATGTTTCAATTCCACTCAGAGTTTTATTCTGATTCCTATTGAAGAGAAATCTCACTAACAATGCAATAGTGTGAACAGGTAAAAAATATTGGCTATTTTAAAACATATATTTCTATAAATAATATTAGTGTTAAAAGGAAATGAAAAGATTTCTAAAAAGTGTCCGCTAGTTTTAATAAGTTGAATTGATGTGGAAGTACTTATTTTAAGTTCTTGTTATAAGTATATTGTTTTGGCTATTATATAAGCATCTTATTTGCTCTTCTTTTGATGTAACTTATTTGCTCTTCTTTTTATGCAACTTATTTGCTCTTCTTTTTAAGCATCTTATTTTGCATACAGGAATTAGTCATGAGGATTTATGAACGTTATGAGACAATCTGCCTGTAGTCTGTGTAATATTATGAATTAACTACCTAATGTATTTGGCAATTTGTCACATGTGAATCAAATTATCGTATTTCTAAACTCATAAACTCAAATTAAGCTATTTCATATATGTTGTAATTCGATAAAAAAATTACGTGGAATTTATAAATATCTATTATAGTTTACGAACTCTTAGTTGAATCAAAATGGCAGCACGTCTCCAAAGAAGAATGTATCAACTACTAAAATATAGAGAAAACTCATTGGTCAAGTCCCAGATAATAAATACATCTCATCAACATTCATGTTGTTAATTATTTTATTATTTTTATTCCATCAAATATCTTAAAATTAATTTAAAACACTTATTTTCGCCAAAAGACGTTTATTTCAGACATTATCGCCAATACAAGATAGTTAAGACATTTTGTTTCTTTATCCACCACTAGCCGCCTTCGGCGACCAGCTTGTTCGCCGGGAACATAATTTCAACTGAATCTCTTGTGTATAAATTAATATGATTGATTAACCAAGTAATTTTAAATTTCAAATTTTGATAGATAATTAACCCATGTTCTTTCAATAGCCTTGTACCTATTCTGTTCGTTGTCTGCGTGAACATCCCCAATGGAGCCGAGTAACTAACTGTCTGTGTCATGAAGCATATAATTGCCCGTTGTCGGCATCAACTTCACTTTCTTATTCTTCTTGCAAAATATGCATTTGATTTTAACTTTAAAATGTCGAGGCACAATTTACGTCCAGCACCATATTAACTGTATAAAATTATACTGATAAAAACATATCATTAAACATTAAGATATTACCTTAGTTTTCAACAATGAAGGAGAAACATGGAAATAAATATTTATTTAAACAATGAAAACGGTTTGAATTGCGTTGCAACAATGAAAAGTATTGTTGTGAATTAGGCCAAAAAATATTTTTAGAAGGTTATTTAAATTAAAGAAAAAATTTACGCAACTTAATTGATATCATTAAAAAGGTAATTTTTTGCGCTTTCAGATGGTGTAAAATGATTTTTGTGCTGTAATATTTTCGAAAGTTATTAAGGAAAAACGCTAAAATGTCGCCTATTTTTTAATTAATTAAAATTCTAATTAAAGTTTCAGAAAAACGGCTCAGAGTTGCACATTCCCACCCTCCAAAGAATGTTCGTGCCAAATTTCGTAGCTCTGAGTCCAGCGGTCTACCTTGTACAGCGCCAACACACTGACACACACACACACATTCTCCTTTATTATCAGTAGAGATTACTAATCCACAAAACTTTGATGAAGAACAGGCATATGTTTTGTTCTTTCCCCTTAAACAATTTTAATTGAGTAAAAAATTAAACGCATAAAACTGATTTTTTTATGCTGTTTAAAGAGTACGTCTTCTGACACTGAAAGATGTCTCTAGTTGTTCTTTATTATGTTAATTATTTATAATTGTAGATATGAGTGTGATTTCTGTTGTGAAATTCTTTGTATTTGCCTGTCTCTTGCTAAAGGTCAGAATTTAGTTGAAGTGATTGCATTTTATATTGTACTTAAAACGTATTTATCACATACGCGCTACTTATCAATGAAATTAATTCTAATATCTAATTATATTTCTTCAAATATATGAATTCAGTCAAGTCAAAGAGAGTACGGTACAGTATAAAAGAATCAATTATAAAATGATGTTTTGATAAGGTATTTTCATGAAATTGGAAGAAATTAGGGAAAGTATGGAAGTCCTTTTAGGTTCTAAAATGAATTGAATTCATTTTGCAATTCATTTCTTTCTGTTTTTAGCTTGAAATGCTCTTGCAAATTATTGCTGAATTGTGTGTTTATTCAATATAATTCAAAAAATTTCTCTTTCATTTTAGGTAGTTCCTTTGCAAAGGGAAGTGGACAATACGAAAAGGTGCTTGCCTGACAGAAAATTTCCTTGAACGAAAAGTTTCAGGTACAACTTTAACCTTATAGACTATCGAGAATCTCAGACAAGTTTTGGTCAGCTTATTTATATAATTGAATTTGTAATTAAACGTTTTATAGAAAATGTTAAATTATCTTGAAATTACAATGTAAATACGGAAAAATGACTTCTATCCTTAGCTCGAGAGAAACGGGTGCGTTCACTACAGTTTTTGACACTTCTTGTCCATTCCAACCAGCGGGAGTGTTCTCCCTTCGACTTTCTCGTATGCTAACTCAATAGGGCGCGTTTCATACTTCATAGTGTAATGAAGAAAACCGAATATACAATTTGGGCGTCTTTCTTTCGACCGATTAAGTCCAAAATTTGGTGATAAACCCCATTCCAAATTTCTATTATCTGAGTTGTTGTATAAGTATTTTTGAGTTTACATACACATGAATATATAGAAAAACATAGGGTCAAGATACATTTGATCTTAAATTTCATCAGATTTTCAATTCTGATGCTTCAAAATTATGCTAAATTTCACCCATCCAGCTGTCTTCGTTTCTGAGCTGTCGTGTTAACATACGGACAGCCCAACAGATAGATATAATTCAAAAATGTTTTTTTTCGGGCCCAGAGAGGTGGAGATTCATCCCAATCTTGAGGTCGAATGTTTCGATAATATTTTTTTTTGACATACTTCGTATGGGAGAAAGTACAACTCGACATGTTTGCAAAACGTAAATTTTCCTCTATAATCATGAACAGGAAGGTTAAAACACGTTTTCCTTTATAATTCAATTCTAATAAACTAGATACATCGCTATCTTTGTCCAAAATATTTAATAAGCATTAATTTCATCACTATTATTACATTTTATTTCTGCAAATGGTGCTCAAAAATTGATTATTACTATATTATACTTTACTTTATATAAATAACATTTAAAATTAACCACATTGTTCAGATTCATATCCTCTAGTGAATTTCGAAGAATATTTCAAATATCATTTATTGTGATAGAATATGAATTTCATGAAATTATTAATTATAATGTATATTGGATTATATCTGCAAACTTATGATAACTCAAGTTGATTTTGTTTGTTTTTTTAGTTTGTTATACAGCTCCTCAATGCGAAATTTAAAAAATTGTATTATTTCTTCTTCGATATTTTTATTTTTGACTGAATACTAATTTTTGCATACATGATTTTTTTAAAAAAGAAAGCATTACATGTAAGCTCTGGTATCCACTTAAACCTAGCAATAGCACTGAAAATATAATTCTTCAATAAAAAGTAGATTTTTGAGCCTCTCAAGCATCGCAGAATTGCTGCAACCTAATCGAGTAGCACAATTTGAAACTTTGAAAATTTCATTGCTTTTTAATTCCTTTTTTCCTGATCCGACACAAGAGAGAGCTCACTTACTTCTATTCCATTATTTCTGGGAAAATACTCTCCATCCAGAGGAGTTTCCGGAAATACTCTTTCGAACGCCGCCGAAAGAGGAAAGAATCAACCCTGTAAATCGTGCGATTTTGTAGCGGGATTAGGATCATGTCGTTTATTGATTTGCTTCATGTTGTTGCCCCTTCGTTCATCAACCTAGCCTGCACCCACATTCCTGTGCATTAATGCCCACCCAATCAATTATCACATACTCCTCGGAAAACGAAGACTCTCGGCTCGAATGAACAAGTTTGCGATTGCTTGTTTGTCTAGCTCAATTGAGAACGGAATCTGAATTCTGTCACTTCGGAACTAATAAACATTAACTCTGTGGAAAGGGACTCTTTAACTTCTTCAGTTAAATTAAATGAACTTTCGACTGAAAAAATTCATTCAACATAACTTAAAAGAGAGGAATTTTTTTTTTTCTAATCAGATGAATTTCAGTTCTTTAATTCTTTTAATTAATACTTTGTTGACTGGAAATCGATGATCTCGGCTTTTTTATACGACCCAATATTCGTAGTTCTTTTTAGTAATTTAAAGCACAAATCAATTATGAAAAAAAGTGTTAATAGATAGGTATAATGAGTTTCGACATGCTTTTTTTGGTAAATAATTTGCTCATTCAGAGCACTGCCTATTGTTTGCCTTTCTTCACGCACTTAGATTTAATTTGACTTGTTTCATGTTTGTAATTTTTCACTCACTTCCTAATGAGCTACAGTTTTGAAATTTTGTACACTTGTGTGTTCAAAGTGACAAAACACTATTTTTATATTTTCAGAATATAATTAATAGTTGAATAATTAATGTAAGTAAATTTCGATTCCATGCATGTGGATCCATTTCGCAATGAATTTGAGAAAAAAAAATGATTTCAGTTTTCAATAATATTTATAATAATCTGTTGTAAATTAAAGACTAAAAAGTAATTAAAATAAAAAAACTTATTTTCAGTGAACTAATTAAAGTGTGGGCTTTTTTCTCTGAGCTAATATCGGAAGTTTTACCCCTCAAAATTCCTTTTGTATTATCTTTTCGATAGTCAGTATAATTTCATGCTTCAACATAAGTTACAAATTCTTGTCTCTTTACTTTTACAAAATTTATTTCATACTCTTAAATATTTTCTATTTTTATGCTAATTATCGTAAGTTGGCATGAATGCATGCAATTATCCTTGATCCCCATTTTGAAAATAAAGTAATTAATTGTGGCTTAGGGCCTGTAAGTTTTTTTAACCTATAAGTTTTATAAATGAAAGTGTATTAATCCCATAGTTCGATCAATTTCGAAAAAAAACTTTATATCTTTTCAGGTAAATATTACAGAAATTTTGTTTTTTAATATAAATGAATATTAAGTAAACGCAAAATTTCAGTCATTTTGGAATTAAAATTTTCAGCTTATAATCAGGCGTAATTTTTATATTTATATGGAGACAATTCAGTTTCTGAATTTTGCAAACTTCTGGTCACAAGGTCAATATTTCCCCACCGGGCCACCATGACACCATTCCGAATTTTTTACATGTAGTCGATTCCGCTGAAATGGGATAGGATATTTTGGCCTAAAATTTCCTTTACTTTTCACACATTATTGTACAGAAATAATGCTGAAATTCATCCCTCGTGCACTGACTACAGAAAACCACTGATCTAATACAGGGTTGTTACAGTTAAAGTTCGGCTATTGAGATGGCTCTTGAGCCGAATCTATGGCTCTAAACGAAACAAAAGTTCACTATAATATAGTACACAGGATACATTCCATGAGAACCGAAGTAATAAAAAAGAGAAAAAAAAGAAGAAAAGAAAAAAGTTAAAATTTTCGTCAATAGTTGGTGCTGCGCCATTATCGGATGTGATTTTTGTATACTTTTTTATTACTGAAGCAAAATTGAATAGTTCACAAGTTTGTTTTAGTTTAACAAAAATTGCTGTCGAAATTCAGTTCTGAACGTAAAGACTTTGTTTGTTCTAAATACCGTTTTTATGCAAGGAAAGGCACCACCTCCCCTTTTTTCCCTTGAAAATTCCATCTGTTTTTTCTTCCTTTTTTTCATGAAAACAAGAGAGAATAATGTGAGGTGGTGATCTTTCTTACATGAAAAAGGTATTCTGAACAAAAAAAAAACTTTGTGTTCAGAACTGAATTTCGGCAGCGTTTTAGTTACACTCACTGAAAAAAAGCATTAAATTTTACTTCAATAATAAAAACAAAAATCTGCAGAATTCACCTCAGATATTGACGCAGCGCCACCTATTGTCGAAAATTGCAACTTTTTCTTCTAAGCCTTTTAAAGTTTGAGTAAACTGATTTTAGCAAACCTCTGTCTGTCTAGTGAAATTTTGTTTCGTTTAGAGCGATAGAACCGGTTATGTAAAGCCTTTAAAATAGGCAAACTTGATTTGGTTACAACCCTGTTCGTCTTTGATTTTATGATTCCTTCCATCAAGTTTTTTTCTAGATTTTCCTGTTCGTCCTCTTTGTAATCCCTATTCCACAAGGAGTTGATTTCCTTGTTATATGAGACACATTTTGGCAGATTTTGGTACACCAGTTATTTTAGCGAGCGTCCAATGACTTGTATTGAAAGGCTGGATTTTGATTTTAGCCAGCAAAGCATTTTCACTTGAAATTCTAAAATCTTTTCTTGATACCTTGGCAATGGTTATAAATCCGACGAAAAGCAAAATACAAAGTGGTCTAATGGTAATGTGGACTAAACTCATACATTTTCCTTCCACGGTCAACGAAAAATGACTGACAGGTACGGTCCAAAAAAGAAGATCTCAACATAGGCCCCCAACATAGAAACATAGCCTCCGCCCTTGTAGCGACATCGGTTTAATACGATTCGGCCAGACCTTATTTGGAAATGCATCTGCTGCTGTTCCTATTAATCGTTTAAATTATACATTAGTTTATTTGGTTCCGTTCCTTCAGATTAGACCCAAATAAGCGGCTGCCCCAATTAACCGATGGCCCAATTCATTTTTAACATGCATTGAATCTAAGAGCAAAATGTTTTGTTAAATTCTGCAGACTGTTGTAAAATTTTTATTCATTGTTTTCAGTCATTTTATTACAACAGAAAAAGATAATGACTTTGTAACAGTTCCTTTATCGGTAATGTGTCGGCAGGCCATCTACTTGCATTGTTAGATTCGTCGAAAGCATGTTGACAAGCCAATAACTTCAAAGTCGACAGTTTATCGACACATTTTGTGAAAGTTTCATAAAGGCATGCTTACTTCGATGATTACTTGAGATGTCAATAGAATTCTCCAAGCCCGGAATGAAACATTTATCATCTCGGCAGTGAATAAAATATTTGTTGTCAAATGAAGAATAGAATATGAATAAATCAGCAGAGATACTGATTCTATCAACTGTTCTTTTCCTTTTAAATAATTGCCTTTGGATTTGCATATTTTTTCACGTTTTGAATAATTTGTTTTTCGAAATGAATCAATTCAAAATAATCGTTTAATATGATAAAATCAAAATATCTCTAAATTCAAACACACACGCTTCGCATTTTCTCTGACTATATTAAGATGGAAGCTCTTAACAACGTCCTAATCTTTTGAATTTAAAGAGAAAAACTCTCAAAATTAAGGATGAAAAACAATATCGTGGAGATTCTTTTTTATTTTAATGAAAGGAAATTTCTTAAAGATACAAGTTAAGAAGTTTCTATTTATGTTGCAAAAGTTTCAAAATACGTACACTTCGCATTACAAGTATCTCAAAATTTTTAAACGGTCAGTTAGTTTAGTTACGAAATTGAAGCGAAAATTCTGTAATTAAAATTTTAACGCAGTTATGCAGTTAATGCAGTTATCTAATTAATGCAGTTATAATATATATAAATCAAGAAATAATTTTATTACAGTACTTCTTTATTTTAAAACTATATTCTAAATACTCTAATAGTGGCGTTTTTTGCATAAAATATCTTTTTAAAACTTTTATGAAACAAAAATGTATTGACTAAAACAAAACCGGTTTTGGAAATCTGAGGAAAATATTTTGGCCTAAAAATTGAAAATCAAATTTTTTCCCAAAATAAAACCTTCGATTTTATTTTAGATTCTTTTATATTTGGATTTTCTCTTTAAAAACTGTTTGATCTTGTTTCTCTGATACGTTTAGGAGAATTTAAGAAGGGAGATTTTTTGTTCGTTTCTACTATTTGCGTTCTGAAACGGAAATGTAGTCTCAGCTACCGGAAATATGATAAAGTTTCAGTTTTCTTTACTGAATTTCAGTTATTTTCAATCCAAAAGTTGTCCACCTTACTTTATCTACTTAATTTAGATCTAGACAAAAAATATGCATTTTCACTTTTTACAAACTTTTATTTTACTTGCGTTGTTTGTAAAGATGGAATTTTGTACTTGATTTTTCACTCCTTTATGTGCTAGAGTTTTGAAATTTTGCATATTTGTGTGTTCTCGATGAAAATGCAGTATTTTATTATTTTGAGAACTTATCAGTTAATCAATTAATTTAATGTAACGAGTGGCAAGATTGAATTTGAGAAAAGATCTATTTCAAGATTCCATAGTTTTTATAATGAATTAGAAATTAAAGACTAAAAAGTGGAAAATAATTTAAATAAAAATTTCAAATTTTTAGAATAATAATAAAAGTGTGTTTTCATAAATTGTTTTTGTTGGAGAAATTAAAGCAAGATTCTTGCTCGTATCCTCTTTTATTAGCAACTTGTGCTTATTTTAAAATGAGATTGAATTTCACTTCTACTTTTAAATGTTTTAAGTCATCAATTAAGTAATTGCTAGCAATTGATTTTATTTCTCCAATAGAAATGGTTCTAAGAAAGAAAGAGGGCTCTTTGAAACCCCCTTAGAATTGAGAAATCATATGAAACCACATGATAAAACTAATACAAAGTCTTTTAGCCAATGCTCTGCTTGGCAATGTTATTCGAAACATTTGTTTGACTTAAAAAAGTCCTGTATCAATTAAATAACATTCTTAAAACAAATTCGCTTCCTATTTGAAGGAGAGAAAAAGGTTTAACCGATTAATAATTTCCCACAAGAAATGTGGATAAAAGCAGAATGGGCTGCTCTATTGTCTTGGTCACATTTCCGACTCTGGAAATTATTTAATTGAAAATCAGACAGGTACGTAATCATTGGTCCCGGGCCTCTTAAAAAATAATTTTACTATTTATTAGGGATTGAAAAATTAGGATGCACAAATCCAAAGAAGTCTCTAACGCTGACATTAGTTTCAGTATCATTCCAATATTGTCACATCGTTTTAATATCAAGTTCTTTGACTAAATTTTAAAAAAAGAGTACGATGCATGTATTTGCTGAACAAATATCCGGCCTACGCTTAGTCAAAAATGGTTTTTGACTTCACTTCTTCAAATCCAAATTATTTGTTTCAAACATACATGTATTTGCTGAACTGGCCTTCTGGTATCTGATTTTGTATCAAATTAGTGAAAAAAATTCAAATCACAAAGTATACATTGTAGATACCTGGAAAAACTCACCTTTATATTGAAATATTACAATTTTTTACAAATCAATTCTCAAATGAGAATCTCAAAACAACCATTACAACAAATATTTTGTTTTTCTAATTTTTAAGACAATATTCACTCGTTCCATCACTGGAGAATCATACGCATTATTTTAAAGTTTTATCAATTATTATCTAGAAATAATGATACATGGAGCAAGAATTCCCTGCTTTTAAAAGCCAGTAAGTTTCATCACTTTCATTCAACTAAATAAGATATTCAAATCCGATTTATCTAGCAGATCCTTCCATTTACTTTTCCGGTTTCTCAATCGTATCCTTTATTCAGTGCTTCACCATAAACTTTTTCCTAGTACTGGTTTTATTTTTTCTGTGTTCTGCAAATAGCTAGGATCAATATCCATATTTCGTTTTCATTAAATGGTATTATTATTACATATAGTGCTTCGTGAAAAGAAAGAAATTACGTTACAAATGTGCCAGCAATCCTTTCCACCAATTACTTTTAGCAGCAACGCTACATTATGTTAAACAAACTGCCGACTTGATATTCACTAAATCATTGCTATTTCCCTTCAGTAATGGAGAATTTTGCCATTAACGTGCTAAGAATATTAACGTGGGATAACTTTTCTCAACGCTGTCTTGTAAATGATCTGATCGAATTATATAGACAAATTTGAATGATAGTTCATTTTTGTCAGTCATTTTTATATTAGTATAACTAGCATAATAAATATATCTTAATCATACTATACGGATAATTTAGACTGTGAAAATTTATTTGATATTCCATTGATTAAATACATTTTTTGTGTTAGAAAATTTTACAACGCTTTATTACTACTTAACAACAATTAAAAGTTTAATTTGCATAAAATTAGTCTGATTGTCACGAAGCAAAAATGTTTCCTGTTAAAAGTTAAAAATATAACGATATTATTAGTTTATATGCATCTGCCATTACACGGTTCCTTAGACTTTGAAAAATCTTTTAAAATTTACAAAGTTTTATTAAAGTTTTTGTTCAGACTAAATAACACTATCGTCGATGAAATAGTAACATAACTATGCAACAAAATCGGAATTCAAAACTGCGGAAAAAGAATGAAGAGAAAAGAGAATAAGACATAAATACAAGTTTTATATTTGAAGTGAAATCTGTAACAAAATCTTTTCATTTTTGAGCCATCTTTGTAGAGTTTGTTTTGGAGCTTAATAAAAAAAAGTGTTATTAATGTTTTAGGTGGATTCCTTATAGGAAGTCTACCTATTGCAATAATTCTCATGACGTAACTTCGGGAAAATTTCTGCACAGTTTCTCCGATTATGCATACACCCCGATGCACAGTTTCTCCGAAAAGTTTTATATAAACGAACTAGATATAATTGAAGAGCTGAGTGGATGAATGTGTTAAGTTACATTTTTGTTAATTTGTGAAAATCAGCTTTAAACTTTATAGGATGTTCTTTCTTTGTTATTTAACCCTATTACTGTTTTTCGGCATTCGTGTCAAGAACAAGTATTCAAAATATAGGAGTTTTATTGACATAGCTAAATCTCTTCCTATCAGAGAGAATTTTATTCATCTTTCGTACGTAACATGTTTTTGCAATCATGTATCGATAAATTCGTTTTTTATTCGTGGAGGAACATGTTATGTTCATGTCTCTTATATATTTCATTGTCGTAGCGGCTGATGAAATGCATGGGTATAATAATAAATGGTTAAAATTATATAACTACAAAACTGCATATATTTTCAACAAAAAATTAGAGCTGAAGAACTTTAAAAATTGAATGTTTCAACAGCACAACATGATCACAAAATAATGCAAGTCTGAAACAACAGAAGTAAAACCATTCAAGAATATTGACATCTTTTCTTTTCTTTTTTAAATTAATGATTCATAAAAAAAAATTATTTTCACTTTTAATGCAAGACAAACAGTCATTCTAAGTTTTTTTTTTAACATTTTCGCTGTTAACTCCGCTTCTTTTTTGGTTGTTAATTGTTATATTACAAAGTTGCATAAAATATGGGCAGAATTTAACTAAATAGATGAAACTTGAAGAGGATTATATTTCAGAAATTATATAATTTAAATTTTTATGCAGAATTTGCGCACACACACTGAGTAAGATGTTTCCTCTGCAACATTAGGTGTATGAAAAACACCCAGAGAGATGTGTTAATGATCAGTTACAAATAAATTGTAAACATTTTGAAATAAATACCAAATGACATAAAACAGAAATGTTTAGACATGCAATTAATGTCTATCTCTGACCTTCAATTTTACTTGAAAAGTTTCGAAGGAATGTACCTTCAAGAAATAAATTTTAAAATTTTACAGGATTGGTTACAAAATTAAATGTGGAATAAAATAGAAAAATACGCATTTAAACAACGCAGAGATGCATATGTTAGTTCTCTAATAGGTGAGCCACACAATCTTTTCTATAAATGTTTAACTGTTTCCAAAAACAACCTTTATCGAGTGCACAGAAGTATCATCAGATAAATATATCTTATGCATTAGTATTATGCATAATTTGCTAAGCTTATTCACTTAATATGAAAAACAATTCGCAAATTATGTGTATGGTATTATTTATATAAAGAATGTATACATAGTAGCAGCTTTAATATATTTTTACATAGCTGTTGTCTCCTTCTGTAATTGGTGCATACTCCTGAAATTCGAGTCACCGACATGAATTTCAATTCTGGACAGGTATTTTTGCTTTTCCAAATCGCTGGGACTTTTTTCATGCAATGCTGATATACCATTATTAATTTATGAAGGCAGTTTGACTAGCTGGACATTTCCATGTACGGATACCATTTAGAATATAAAATTTATGTTTCTAAAGTTGTTATCCTCCACGATTTTAAGTCAATTTCATTAAATAAATTTTGCACCTTTATTTACGAAAATTTAATTTATTACGGATGTCCAGTATCAATTGTCAAGAACTAAAGCCGAAATCTACATTATTTGGGCACCCTGCATTATGTGAACTAGAATTTGTTCTCAGGTACCGATTTTTCTTCTCATTAACTAATTTAATGTAATGCGGAGAGGTATTTTTAAAATCGGTTCTAACAAGAAACAATGTCGATACAGTTGATTAAAACCGCCATCGCGACAGATTAGTTTTTATAAATTGTCGAGTTTTATAAGAATAAACTTATTGATATAGTATCTTTGGTAGTCATATGGTAAATGTATTGATCAAGTAAATACAGTTTTCTAATATATAGAGAAATATATTAACTTTGAGAATATGGCACACAGTTGACGATACCTTGTGATCCCATTATATAAGTCTTGTCAATAATATTGAAACAGTTTCATGTCCAGAACGTGTTATCGAGTAACTTATTACTCATTATCCAGGAGCCATAGAATATTCCAGAGCCATAGATGATTATAATATTGACAAGGAAGTATTCATGAAAGACAAAGATAAATGGATTCTACGAAAATAAATTTAACTATGTTAGTTTCCTACAAATACGCAGTTGATGATATCTTTAACAACGTGCATCATGTCAATAATATTGAAACAATTAAATCTCAATTTTCGGTCCAGTTCCTCATAATGAATTCATACACCGTACTGCAGGTACAGAGTTTTGAATTTAAAATATATGATGGTTGTAGTATTGATAAGAAAGAATTGAATGATAAACGCATACTACGAGAATAATTTGAACAATGTATCTATTTTGAAATAAAACGAGTCATTTGAAATTTCGTATAACTCTTAGCAATACAGTCCCTAGTTCAGTTGTGGAAGCTGAATAGCTTTGCAGAGATCTCAACTGGATGTGTAATTAGGAGTTAATTATTATGTAGATGGATTGGAGCTCTTTCCCTTGCTGTAACAAATCCGAGAAACAAGAGGACTAGTTCCATGCAAGTACGTGAAGTTCTAATTGAACTGGGTGCGCTATAACACTTAAACATATTATACGAGAGCAATTAATATTCCCGTAGATGAGAACATCTAGTTAACGGCCCCCGTTTAAAACTCCCTGTTACTAGGAAGCAATATATAGGAAAGAAGGGTTCTAAAACAATCTATTTTTGAATAATTACAAACTTCAGATGTCATTTTATCATGACTCTTAAAGGATATCACTACCTTGATTAAAATTGTAGCGTAGTTTACATTATACCTCTGTGTTTAGAGAGAATTTTTTGAAAGACTTCGAAATTTCTCATCAGTAATTCCCATGTACCTACAGTTTATTTATCATTTAATATTGAACTGAAGTTACTCCTCTTGCGCCACATAGTATGCACAACACGAGGCTTACAGAATGTAGGCAGGTTAGAAAATTTAATAGGTGTATTAAGCTATTTTTTTCCAAAAACATTAAATAAAAGTAATAAAATGAAAAAATAAGAATAAACAGCAATCAACCAAAGTATAATTGGAAAGGAATAAATAAAAAAGAGTAAAAAATAGAACTATGGCTTAATTTTCAGATTTTTGATACGCTTATGATATACAATGGAAATAAATATATTTCAAAGAAAGGCAAAAACTAAGATAAACTCAGAGGAAATCGAATTAAACAAACAAGCAATCCATTCTAGTCCATTTTATCAAGGGCTAAGGACTTTATTCGAAATTTATTCTAAATATTTTGGAAATTTTTCTGTAGGAAGCTTGCATTACGCCAAATATAGCTTCTCTTAGCTCTTGTTAGCATTGCAAAGGTAACAATTTGCTATGAATAGTTACGAGCAATAACGTATGATTGCACTGAAGTTTATATTTCTGGAAATAATTCGCAGAAATAAGATACTTATCGTACATTTATTGGTTTAATGGACAGAATTCGTAGAAAATGTTGCAAGACCATTCGGATTCTCATCGGTCCAACGAAATGCGGAGAGTGAAAATTTTCAGTGAAGTGCTGAAATATAAGATCGGTATGCTTCAATCCGATTTGTCTATGACAGAGGTTCTCAACCTGTGGTATGCGCACTCCTGTGGGTACGCGAAATAAAAGTTGGGGATTAAAAAAGGTTGAGAATTTTGTTTCTCCCAGTGAATACTTTATTTGGTATTTAATAACTATATAACTTGAATAATTGATTATTACGAAGTGTCATTTTTAGCTATCCATATAAGTTAAAACGAAATAATTGCAATACATACAATACTCATTTGCTTTGACGTTGAACCAGTACTATTGTACAAATGTAAAATCAAAAGAAGTTCTGCAAATGTTATTAATTCGAGTCATTTCACTTTTATGCTAACTTAAGATAACCTTAACATTATTGATAAAAACTTCTTTGCATAGAAGGAGGGTGGTGGATATGATAGTAGGGGTACGCGAAAACAAAAAGAATCAAGAGGTACGCGAGGGGAAAAGGTTTGGGAACCCCTGGTCTATGAGATCCAAGACCCGGGAAATGCAATTCTCATGTACTCTTCCACAAGAGTTTAATTTAGGTTGTTGTTAAGAGCCCACTTTTACTAGGTTTAACTATGGTATGAGACAGATGGGACATTTCGAAGCTCTAAATTTTTAAACCACACTTGAAACACAATGTTTCTTGTAACACCTTCTTCTCAGCGAGATATTTTGTGTAAAAAAATTTATTATGAAATTTTCGCACAAATATATTCTTAAAATAATGTTTCTTTATTCCTTCTTCATTGACTAAGTAATAATTAAATTTCGCATTGGAACAAATATTTTTGTTGACTCGATCTTTGAATATTTTTATTTACTCATTAAATTAGATACATTTAATATAGTCTACAAGTTCTTATACTCTTACATATTACGTAATTTATATTGATATATTTGAAACTCCGTATACTTAACACGTGAATTCAGTTCCTCACAGGTTTTGCATTTTGTCTTAGAATCAATTTGTCTTAGATTTAATAAATTTCAGTTTCTAATTCTGTATTGTAAAAATTTCTGAAAGAATAAAGAAAATTTCTATCAATTCTCCCTCGATTTTCTTTCACTGGCGTCAGCCCAACTCTTTTTATCAAAATCACTTAAAGTTATGAAAATCCCAATAAAGTGGTTTGGCTTGAATTTTAA
The DNA here is from genome assembly GCA_013235015.1 of Araneus ventricosus. NCBI lineage: Eukaryota > Metazoa > Arthropoda > Arachnida > Araneae > Araneidae > Araneus > Araneus ventricosus. The sequence goes on from BGPR01019523.1 coordinate 18,803, forward strand.
TGATTTCCTTATTTAAGGTGGCTATGAGAGTAAAAGTTAGATAGATTGATGTCAATGTTAACTTATTGAAATTCAAAGGCAACACTCAACTTAATCAAGCTTTGAAAACTGGAAACGGTAACTTGCAACAATAGCACCATTTACTTTTTCGTCCGCATTTCCGTCGATTAGGATAAATCCGAATTCCTGTTCTGAACCATCGACATAAATGCCAAGAATATTCGGAAGAGCCATAAACGTCGTCCTCGGGTTTCCGAATCTGAGGCTAAAATGATGAAGTGGTGGTGCGTCAGCCATCTGAAGACCCTCTGTAATCTCAAGAGCGGGCAGATGAACCGAGTATGAAGATTCTCGTGTTATAGGCCAGTGTCACCTTCGTTAGGCCATCTATTATCTTATACTCCATAACATCCAGGCTTGAACCAAAATTTAGCATGTGTTGCAATAGTTACCGGAGCTCTTTCAATGACATATACGTAGCTTTACGTGCCTTAATCAGCACGAGCAGCCATGCGATTGAAGATTAAATGGTCGCAGAATGGTAGTTTCCGATCACTCAATTGAATCGATATTGATTCTGTTTAATCCCCTTTGACATTACAACGATGTGTTTACTGGACAGCAGAATTTCAGGAGAGAAATTCTGGAAGGAGAACATTACACGAACAGAATTAACCAAGCACCGCCAACATCAGTCATTGCAGAGTCATAGAAGTTCTGGAAGTGGCGAACATACTCTTTAGGGAATAGGACAGAAATTTGACCTTCGAATATATATAAAAGTTAGTTCCAAACTTTAGGCAATCGGAAGTAACACTAAATCGAAATGATAAAAACGATTTCTAAAGCAAACATAAATGGGACTAATTGGCAGATATGAATGGGATTGAAGTAGTAACTGATTTTTGCATGAAAACGGTATAAGAAGCAAGATGGATTAATAGGTTGAATTACTGGTCTAAATTTGATTTAGATCATTTTCCCAAGAAAATGCGTGCCTAGTGAGATACACGGTTTGGTAGAAAAAAGAAATTATTCACTGTTTAGTCATGTACAATGAATATTTTCATTTCCCCACTATTTTTGTATGAAAATATAATCGAAATCTTCAGATTCCGCGATGTTGATCTTAATTAACATAAATTAATATTAGGATTCGTATATACTCGATGAACGGTACTTTAAGAAAAGTAATAGTTAAGCTATATTGAAAACAGCTATTTGTTATCGAAACTCAGACTAAAGATTGCTCAGCCTTTAATAATTTTTAAATGATTGAAAAATTTATTTAAAGGGAAATCTTTATTTATAAATCATTTTGCCTATCAGCAATTTTTTATGATATTAGTTATTATTAGAGTAATATTAGCTGGCATTAAAAATATCAGGAATCCGGGTTTCTACTAACTGTGCTTTACTGATAGCATGCATTCATTCGCTTCTCAACGTAGAGATTTAAAATAGGCTTTTGACAATATTGATTTTATGAAATAAATGTTTTCTAAGATATGCAAACGGATGCTTGTACATTTTGTATATCATAAGGGATTAAAAACAACCAACTACAAAAAGTAGAATAAATTTAAAAATTAGTCAATTTAACTTAAACTTTAAACAGAAACAACAAAATAACAAAATTTAAACAATAAAATTTAGACAATAAATTTACACAATGTTTAAGTAGCGCGCAATTTCAGCTACAAACAAAAAACAAATAACAATGGAAATCAATATCATTCAAAGAAAGCCAAAAAACTAAGATAAACTCAGAGGGAATCGAATTAAACAAACAAGGAATCCATTCGAGTCCATTTTATCAAGGGCTAAGGACTTTATTCGAAGTGTATTCAAATTAACTGGGAAATTTTTCTATAAGATGCTTGCATTACGTCAAATACAGCTTCTCTTAGCCCGAAATTTCCCAACAAAAGACAAAGCAGATCTGTACATCTAAAAAGCATTATTTTAAACGAAAAAAGAAAAGAGTTGAATCACAAGCTACCACAGACCCTTTCTATATGTGATAAACTTGTGATTTATCTATTCTGTAACCATTACAATACTCTGTGTAAATATTGTATTAAAGAGATTGATAAATAAATTACATATTAATATAAAACACTTGTTTTATGATTTTATCCCGACGTTTTCACGAAAAATCTACGGCGCAGACCCGAACTGCGCCTTTCTTATGTTTTATTTAGTGTAGCTTTTGATGGCGCCATCTGTTGACAGTATGTAGAAGTACATTTCGCGTATGCGCAGTAAATCATTATTTACTACAATTGCTCATATTTCCCGTAATATTCAAAATTTTGAATTCAAATTTTAATACAATATTTCTTTTACGTATTGTCAAGTATTCTGTAAGTTTCGTACAATTTGAAACAAAACTCTGCATGTTATACTAAAAAAACATGCGGAATTTGAAATTTTAAATTTAGTACCGATTTTAACTTATATTCTGATAAAAAATTTTATCGTCTCACTTTGGGTTCTAGTAATACTCCTCAAGCTCTTTAAAATGGCACCAAAATCAACGTCCTAGCTAAACGCGTTTCCACGCTACACTTATTTATAACCTTACATAAAGCTAATTCATAACAATCACACGCATGCGCCTACACTGGTACGATGACATCACAGGCAAAACAAATATTATGCGACAAACTCTTACAGATATGATCTATCCGTTGTGGTATCAACCATTCTTTTCGCAATATTAGTCTCGTAGTTATTAGCGATTCAAATGTGATTGTATTTTGTCCCGCAAGGAAGTTCGCCCGACTATCACTGTAACGAGCGGAAAGACGTTTTCACATCAAAACGAAACCAGATAGCGCGCATCGGCTTCTGCTGAACGGTGGTCATTGCGAATGGAGATGACCGAAACTGAACTATCAAATTAGATGACCTCTTCTCTACTATAGCTAAGAAATAGCAGAGAAGGGGTAATCTAATTTGATAGTTCAGTTTCAGTCGCCAGTGACAGATCTTCATTCGCAATGGCGACCGTTGAGCAGAAGCCGATGAGCGCTATCTGATATCGCTTTTTAGTTGTTCTTGAATGTCTCGAAACACTACATGTGAATTAGCACTACATGTGAATCAAAGAGCGTAAAATTCCCTACAATTTCATGCCTTTATTTTTCTCCCAGTTTTAATATTTTCGCAAAAAATGGCTCTAAACAAACTTTTGATTTCCAGTAATTTACGAACCCTGGACCACCGAAATGGCTTGTTACATATCTGGAAAAAACTTCTTAAAAAGCGCTCTCATTTAAAAAAATTCGTAGTTGAAACATTAGTGTTTTTTTTATTAATTTTTGAAAAGTATCCAACAATTCTCGGACACACTGTACTTTTTACATATATACTATTGAGTATTATATGTAAATCAGTATTTTTTATAAATGTTTGAATTTTTTGTATCTATATGAGCGCTATGGATAGTGCTAGAGTTATAGCGACAGCTGGAGATTTTAACCCCTTTAATTTCTGCAGTTTTATTTAAAAACAAGAGCGAGTTGCTCTTGAATAAACTATCTAAATCCTTTGATTTGGCGTCTTCATTCACTGCTGCTCTGCTTTAATCAGTAGAAATTGATATAAATAACTTTCAGATGGTAATTAATGGTTATTTAATGGCATTTGGTTGCTTTAAAAGAACCGGTAAAAACGCACCATAATTTTTCGAAAAGAGTGGGAACATTCAATGCATTACAGAATCATTAAAATTACTATTTAAGGTAGCCAGTTTACATTTCAAGGTAATTTACATTTTACACTTTTAAAAAAACTAAAAAATCTATGTAGGATTAGTAGACAAAAAATTAGTTATTTTTCCTCAATTCATCCTTTTTTTCCAGGAATTTCTTCCTTAAGTTAGGGATTCTTTATGTGGAACAAAATTAGTGTTCCAATACACCTACCATTACATGTGCTCTTCACTTCTCTTCTAATTCTTGCAATATTTTCATGAGATCTTAGGCCATTCTTTGTTACTAAGCAGCTTTTGAATTTTCCGGCTGCTAATCAAGACTAGAATATATACATAATTTAAATGTATATTAGAAGCCAGTAAGGCAGTGCTTGAAATTTACATGATGGGAAATTTAAATATTTATAAGATCCTCGCATGTGACATATAAAAAGCGTCCTTTTATTATTTTATGATGCAAGGCATCTCTTTTACAGCTTTTCGAATTTGAAATCGCTATTTTTTACTCTTTGATAAATGTATGCTCCGAAAACTGAAAACCACGTATCATTGTATAAATCCATGATGTGTTCAAGCATTTCCTTGATAAACTTAGGAAAGCCCCTTATTAATTTTATGATACTAAATTTTGTACTTCAGATAATTTAACAGTTGTCAGGATAGTTTAACAGTTGTCGGCGAGCAGTATTGATTTGCTATATTAAATATCAAACCAAATCCAAATATAATTTTCAGAGAGCGGGTTTTTACTTTCTGGTACATGCAGTATGCAAAGTATTGTAATCGTCAAGAAATTTGACTTTGAGATTTTGATGCATCTTAACAATAAAAACCTCTCTGAAACCAAAAAACACATTTTTGGAATTATGTCTATCTGTTAAGAAGAGAAATATAAAACGGAGCAAACTAGATAAACGACATTTTGGATATAGCCTGTATACCCGAATTGTAGATTTCTATCACATTTTAGACGAAGTCCGTCTACAGGGCATCAATCTGTCTGTTTTTGAGGACGTCAACACGATAACTCTGAAACGCAACAAGCTAGATAAATAAAATTTGGTAAACCGTTTTGTCACCAAACTTTGTATCAAATTTGTGATAAAATCCGCCAATCGGGTTACCGTATGTCAATCTGTTTATGCATGCGTATGTGAAGGTGATAGCTCAAAAACTCCTGTCAAATTTTGGACCCAGTCGACGAAAGGGGATATCCTCAAATGCGTATTCGATTTTCTTCATTCTAATGAAGAAATTATAAATAATTCATTATACTGAGAAGCACAAAAGCGCGCCTTATTGTGTAAGTATACGAGAAAGTCTTGAAGAGAACACTCCCGCTTCCTGTATCAATTTAAAGTCTCAATTATTGAGTATATGCATATACGCTGGTTATCCGCTTTACTCGCTTCTATAACAAAAAAGGCAGGAATTTTTGCCAGATTTTGTAAACGGTCGTCTGAAGTGAAATCGAAATATGAACTGCTATCCAACACTTAATGATTTTTTTCTAACTTGCAATGCCAGAAAATGACAATAGGAATTTCTATGGCGCGTGTGTGTCCTTCTTGTATAACAGTTTCATATGTTTCATCACTTTCCATGCTCATTTTCGTATTGTAGCTATTTCACCGCCTTCTTGTTCTGTAACAGTTTTCCAAATTGTGTTTGTCATTCTTCTCATACAGTATACCTCAAAGGTTCTGACCTTGCCCCTCATGTTACCATTCCCTTGTTTTCAGTATAGTTGCTCGGTGGTCGCAATAAGCTTCCTGTTCCTTCAAACCGCTTATAAAGAGGCATAAGGACTTTAGGCACAGGAGGTGGTGTTATATGTGTGTAAATTTCAGGAATGTATTGATAGTATATTTCCTAGTTACCAGCCAACAATGCATTTAAGTTATCGGTTATGTTACGCATTATTAATGTCCCTTTAATTGATATTTTAGTTCTGGCAGAATTTCCGAGTTCTTGAAGATTGAAGGACAAGAGTTTTCTGCAGAAAAAGTATCGAAATGCGAAATTTTCTGTTACTCTACAAAGAAAATGTTTCTTGGAATCATCGTGGCAACTTATGTGGCTATAAATTTTCATCCTATATTTATGAGATTTACCATTAGTAACTTCTCTTCCTTACTAGAATTAAATTTCGTTCAACAACTATAACATAAATAATTTTTCATGATGGTTTGAAAATACGGTATTTTTGTAAGAAATAACTGATTTGATATAAAATTTATTACGTAAACGAATATCATTACATTTTTTTATCGATAAGTAACTGAGTCTAGTTTTGAGAATTCAGGTGTATAATCTCTTTCCGTCGAGCAAGCGATTACGCTGAACGGATATTGAAGGATAGATGGAAATGGGTAGTGAAGAGATATAGCACGTTGCTGAAAGGATTCCAATTCTACTAATTCTCTTTTTTTGGAAATTTATCTTTTCGTAGTGTAAAACAAAAATGATGATTAATCTTTTCGAAGAAAACATTCCGAGTTAAAATAAAGACCGTGTTTACTACTATATATACGTCTTCTCAAATAACAATAACTTCCGAATATATAAAAGCAACCTTTATTAATAGTGCAATAAAAAGGCTTTATTACACACGCTGAATTAAAGTAATATTCTTTTATGAAGCGTCACCATCGTCTGAGATTGAATGAGAATGTCTGATTGTTAAGGTTCAAATATTAAATGTGTGTTTTCAGGTCTCTGCACCTTTTGAATCATGGTCTCACATAATTCTAAATGATTTGTAGACTTTAGAACAAGAAAAATTTCAACTTCCATTAAGATATGGAATTAACAACTGGTTAATATTATTTTTTACTTTCATGAGCATGTGTTTGTGAACACATAACAAATTTATACGTTTGATAGAAGCTTAATTCTTATTAACACCGCAGAAGCGAAAACTAATCATGTAATGTCACATTTTGAACAAACAAATACGAGAGTAAAAACTTATATAGTACAATACATCTTTTTCTAGAATTTTTATGCTGGTATTCAATTTTTTCCCTTGAAAATATTTTTGTCATCACACGCATTTTGAGCCACGAGGAAAAAATAAAATAAAGTTAAAAAACAAAGATATTTTTGTATATTTCCCAAAAACTATTTTTTTTTTATTTCGGATGCATTTTTTACAAACAAGCGGTGTATGGATTCTTTTTTTAAATTTCATTTTGAGCAATGTTTCCAAGTTATGTCGAGTATACGCTGCTATCGATTTTGTGTATTTCATTAAAAAACTATTTCTACATTGCGGTTGGAGAAATATTTTTCTTTTCTCCCATCTACATATTACATTTCTGTTTAAATCTACGTTAAAAATGGAGCTTTATTTTCAACCGGAGAATGCATTGCAGATGTGAACCTGATTTCGCGATATATTTCGTCTATGTTACGAAGATTAAACCCTGCACACATAGACAAAAATATGGGAGAAAAGTCAATCAAAAATAAAAGCAGGGCGATATAAATAGTGCAGTATCATTTTCGATAAAAATATACGAGGTAAGACTTTAAGAAAATAACTAAGTAGAAAATGTCTTATTTTTAATTGTCCTAAAATTTGAATTTTTAAAATAATAGCCTAATTTTTATAACTAGCCTGTTAAACTAAACTGGCAAAATATTCCTAATTTTAAGTACTAATTTCAAAAGCAAACCGCTAATTATTCTCTCTGTTTAATGACTGAAATCTTCTGTAAGTTTTAAAACTGAGTTATTTGTCATAAAACTAGAAATTTGCTATTTTAAAAATATTTCAGTTCTTTGCATTAAAGTTATTGGAGATGCGGAGTGTGGTAGCAGTTTTACGATGATATAACAAGGAGCCAGAACTTTGAAATGACTAATTAGCATTTAAAATTAATAAATGAACTCAACTGGAGTTCATAAAGAAAACATATAATAATAAATACATAGTCACATATTAATCATCATGTTAATTTATCATACGTCATCACTCCAATTCTGCTATGTATAATACATTTGAAAAGAAAAACGCCTTTCTTCAGTCAAATCAGTTTTTGTCAATGAAGCTTGTTCTCGTAAGAGAGCTCTTTTTTCCCCGTTTCGCTATCTTTCATTTCTATACATGGATTATTTTATAGCTAGAGAAAATTTGGCTTTACGTATCTGACAGCAATAAAACGTGAATGAAACTGCGGCAGTCTGTTATGGCCCCAGTGTAAAGTTCTATCCTTTCAAGCAGAAGACCCTAAAACTATCCCTAGTTTACGAGAAACTCTAATTTCTCCATTATTATGGTCATGTTCGTTTAGTTTGCGTTCTTTGTTGTTTCAATAAAGGCTACTGGGTTTTTTCATTGCCTATGAGCGAAGTTACTGTAACACTAGGATGATGGTTTGCTCTTAGCCGTGGATTAGCATCCTATTTTGGGATTCTATAATAAACGGGATTATTTTGCTAAATACCTGATATTTTCTTTAGACTCTTGAATTCATCGTCATGGTATGGTGTCAAAAATTTGGAAGTACGATGAATTTATTCATGAAAAGAGTATTTTGTGCCACGAGCTCTTAGTAGAGCATTAATTCTTCAAATATAAATCATCAGAATTGAAAGGCAGCCTGTAGGAATACTCAAAATTATTAACTGATTTGAATTATGACTTCTTATTATTAATAAATATTTCAATAATTTATTTATTACCATAGAATTACTTTCATAAAAAAAGATAAACATTCAACTTGAATAGAGCGGTTTATAAAAGACTGATCTGCGTCCCAAACTCCAGCAATGTTTTGCGTCATTCTTGCTCTTGAATTTACAGTAGCAGTTCTGAGATGTGTTCAAAACTATTTAACGCATCTCTGCATAAAACAGTTCTCAGTAATATATTTTAATTCTGTTTGCAGAATATTCCTGAAAGCAGCCGCATTGTCCTTTTGACTTTGCTTCACTAATTAACTCGCTAATGAAAAACCAAATAGCTTCTTTTAACATATATATTTTTACACATTTTTCTGCCGGGGTCTACTAGAATTTGATAAAGCTTTCATTTACATCGTTTGTCAAAATTTGCAGTTATTTTACTCGATAAACAATTTCTTAGAATTAGAAACTAATTAATCTCATTCATAATAAGAAAAAAAAGCTATTCAAGTACTACTTCCGATTAATTAACAAGGTCATTATGATATACAGGGTGTCCGAGAATTGTTGCACACTTTTAAAAAATTAATAAAAAAACCTAATAATGTTTCAACTACGGTTTTTTTTAAAATGAGAGCGCAGTTTTTTAAAAAAAATTTTCAGATAGGTAACACGCCGTTTCCGTGGACCAGGGGGGTGTAAATTACTGGAAATCAAAAATTTGTTAAGAGCCATTATCTGCGAAAATATTAAAACTGGGAGGAAAATGAAAGCATGTAATTGTAGGGAATTTTACGCTCTTTAATTTGTTAATTCACATGTAGTGTGAAAACTGAAGAGTTCTCGAGATATTCAAGAAAAACTAAAAAATGAAACCAGATAGCGCGCATCGGCTTCTGCTGAACTATAGTTAAGGAATAGCACGGTGACAATTTCCATTCGCAATGGCTACCGTTCAGCAAGCCGATGCGCTATCTCAGTGGTTTCGTTGTTGCGTTTTCAGATATCTCGAAAACCTCTTCAGTTTTCACTACATCAATAAATAGAAAATGAAATTCCCCTAAAAAATCACATGCCTTTATTTTAGTTTCAATATTAAGTTCAATATGAATATTTTTTAGAATTCATATGAGATTATTTAGAAATGCTCTTTTTTACTGTTAATTCTTTGGATATTGCATTAATTTGTGACGTATTTATTGGAATTAATTAGTTGGACAGATTTTCTCACTCAATATAGGTAGAGCAGTAATCACCTGTTTTTCATATAGGTTTAAAATGGAAGATGGTTTGATTTCGAATTTCCCTTATATAGAAACTTCACTTTCAAACTTTTATAAAATAAATTTATTCGGCATCAAAAGTGATAAAATTTTGAATAAAATTCCTTTTTTTTTAGTTCTTATATTTATGGAGTTAGTAAGGAGGTATATGTGATTTGATAAGCGAAAGTTTTCTCATTTCAAATATGCCGTCCAATTTTAAAGAAAGCAGAAAATCAAGTTACGACCGGTGTCAATTTTGCAACAATCAGGAAAAGAAAAGAAGTAGAAATGAATGAAATTATCAAAGAAAGTCAATTTAACAAAGAAAATTTTCTCTTTTGGAAGTGCCGTTTTGAAAATGGGTTTAGTAGCTGATGTCCAGATGCAAAGCACAGTTGGCAATTGTGTGCCTGATGCAGGGAGAGACTAAGATAAGGAAAAGAGACTGGAAAAAGAATTGCAAATAAATATTTATCTAACTGTCTTTTTCTACTTAGAAGTTATTTATACGCTGAGATTTTAGCAGTGTTTATCAGCCTTATCTTTCGCTTTCAGTTCTCTACAATTTTCTTTAAAAGACTTACTTTGTTGAGAATTTAATCATCCTTCATTTTACATGATCAATAGTCTTGAATTATTATTGCATGTAGCTTCTTTTTTTTGGTGAATAAAATGTAACCATCTATGAAATTAACCAATACGTAACTAT
>BGPR01019524.1:0-29125 GCA_013235015.1 Araneus ventricosus
ATTACTGATCACACTTCTTCCTTGGACCATTCGCTCTGTCTGTTCGTCATTTTAAATGGATGCGAATGTGCACACACTGATTGTTCTAGACAGAATCTTGTTATGTCGTGGCCCCGTTTTACCGGGGTTTGACCAAGGATCAGCAGACTTAAGGAAGTCACAGAATTACAGCAACATAATTTTAATTAAAATCTTGATTAATTTTCTATATTACAATTTATGTACATTTATTATATACATATTGCAAGAATAAAGATAAACCAAGATAACAAGATAGTTCACCGAACTTTCACGACAGAACTGAATCTCAGAGTATTCTCACCGTTAGTAACTTACGTAACATTAGTCAAGTTACGTATTGTTCGTTGACTCTCGCGATTTATATCCGGGAGCGCTGGCCAAAATGTAGATATCTTTCTGAATCTCAACGGTATTTAATTAACATTTTTATATAAGTTGCCTTATATATCTCTTTCAATTTATGAAAGAAAAATACGGTATGTTTCGCACATGCATAGTAAAACATTATTTACTACAAATGCTCCTATTTTCTCTAATATTCAAGGTGTTTACTTCAAATTTTGATGCGATGCTTCTCTAACACATTGTAACGTATTCCATACGTTTCATACAATTTGGCTGAAACCTTTGCAAGTTATAAGCAAAAAACATGCGGAAAATTTTCGTATTTTTTAAAGAAACCGTGATATCTCCTCGAATATTCGTGCGACTTTTACGAAAATGTATGCAAATATTGCGCGCTTCACACAAAAGAATCGATGAAAATTGCAAAACATTATCATTTTTCTGTGAAGAGGAATGAGCCAAAATCCTATTTCGACTGGTTCAATTTCTGGTCTGTCAGATGATATAAATTGAGGTACTGCTAATTTTTTTCATTTTTCCGTACATAAAACAGACAAAAATCTATATTTAAACGCATTACCACCTTAAAATCCATGCACAGTTTTGTGTAATATATTTCAGTGAATCTAAAAATAAAATTTGAATCAAAAATACTCATATTTGGAAAGGTAGTAGAGAATTCAAAAAATTGAATTTTTCCAAAAATAATTTAAATTAAAAAAAACAGGCAGATCAAAAGGTGTTTTTTCTTTTCAACATGAATATAGTATTTGATTGTTAAGTTTGAATGCTATCAAAACTCTTTCAATAATACTTCAAATAAAAAATGCTGAAAAGTACCATGTATCCATAAGAGTAAAAAAAATATTTTAAGGTATAAGCTTTTATTCATGCGAAAAAATGAACACAAAAGTTGAAAATAATTTTTCTGGTTCCAATAAAATGCATGGTTCGAATAAAAGCGTGGGCACCTTATATCTTATATTTTTGTGTATTTTCTTAAAACAAACAATTATTCCTAGAAGGAAGGCGCCCACGCTTTATCTTTTTATTCGAACCATGCATTTTATTGGAACCAGAAAAATTATTTTCAACTTTTGAGTTCATTTTTTCGCATGAATTAAAGCTTATACCTTAATTTTTTATTATTTATTTTCTTTTCAAATTTTTTATTGATGGCTGACACGAATACACACGACATGTTAGGCGTAATAACCCAAGTTCAATTATTGAATTATCCAATATAAAACACATATTAAAATTATTATATACATATGTACAATTACATTTTAAAAATGATTTAATGACATTAGCTTTCTGAAATATAAATAGGTAATATAGTACGTGATAACTTACAAAACGTTTGGCGCACAAGAAGTAAAAAAAATTCTACTTCTGGTTATTCTAGTAGAAAGTAAACCCAAGACGCTTAGAAACACGAGCTATTACGTCATTCATCGGTGCAGCGCCGAAAATATAGCGTATTCTCTATTAGCTTCGTGGTGTTATTACAACCCAACATGAGGTTACCACCTTCCAAACTTCATCGCCCAAATATAGGGCTAAAATTTTAATATAATTTTGTTAGGTTTAAAATAGATGTAGATTGCAATTTTTTTTTGCATAATATTGTATTGTCACCGGAAACCCATCACTGAGCTAAATTTCAAAGCTGTAACTGGATTGGAAGTGGGTAAAAACTCGATCTCAAGATTTGAGGACACGACACTCAAGTTGAATAAAAGCTTATAAAAAATAACATAAAGACAGAAGAATCAACACTATAACATTACCACGGTACGATGTTTCGGATCTCCTTCAAGGCAATATTCGTTTACCATGTTTCAGATTAGATCAGTGTTCCCCAGAGTGGGGCACGTCCCACAGGTGGGAAATTTGATTGTTAAGGGGGGGGGCAATTAGAAAATGAAAAGAAGAAAAAATAAATCGGGTAGACATAATACAAGGGGCAGACTTGCAGTGGAGTAGAGACCGGGGGGGCAATTGGGTATAGGTGGCCCATACTCCAGCTTTAGAGGGCGCCATGGAGGTAAGACACTATGTCATTTGTAAGGTATCCGACTAGGTTCAAAAAGCAATTTTCGAAGAAAAATTTTTAAAAAAGTTTTATGATCTAGAAACAAAGCCACAACTTTTAAGATTCTAAAATAGTCTTTGATTTTATTCTTATTTCTTGAATGTTTTATTTCTTGATATTTATTTGAACTAATGTGTTGTTATATTTTTTTTTAAATGCATTTTCTGAAAAATGAAAATTTCATTAAAATTAGTCCACAAAAGACGTGATATCTCCAAAACAATTCATTAAAATTCATTGAAATTTGGTACACACGTGTTCAAAAACATTTGAGGGTGTAATAGACCGCAGATTGTATGATAGCTGTATTTAGTCGTGTTTTACAGTCAATTTCAGTTCGAAATATAGGATAATTTTGGCGAAATATCAATGTAGTGCTTCGGGGCTCCAGATCGCTTAACTTGCTTGGCGACATCTCTTTTAAGGCCGATAGGGGGCACTACCTTGAGGGCATTGAACCCAGGGGTGCCTGTGAACTTGGGAGCAGACCGGCCACCGAAAACGAGGCACAGAGAGTTTTGGGGGAAAGAAAGAGCGAGGTGGTATTTCGCCTGCTCTGCACGGTAGCTGCTTTGGGTGTACTATTTCTCTTTGAGGAGAGTGGAACTACCGGATATATATGTGATTCTCGTTGAGGAGAGCGAGATACCACTTGTGAAAGATTAAACGACATTGGTGGAGATTCCCAATAAATGAATTAGCTTGCAATCCAGTTTCTTTCATTTTAAAGAACCATCGAATTTCAAAATCAATGACGTCAACTTTGAATGTTTAAAAAATATTTATTTATTAAAATAAATCTTATGTTGCGGTCGATTACATTCTAGATAGTTTGATAACTACGCATGCGAAATTAAAATTAAATACGTCCCATATTTTTTTAATTATACCGTTTTTCTTAACACTGAAATTTTTATTAAAATTCTTGAAAAAAATCTTATTTTCGAAAACTACTGATGATATATGATTTTTTATTTCTAATTGTGACTATTTGAGCCTATTTTTGTTATTTAGCTCATCAAGTCTTTTTTTTTTTTGCTCATGCTTTTTAAAAAATTTTTCTCCGAACTTAGTCGGATACTTTAAAATTATATACTACGGGGGCTTAAAAATAATGCGATACTTCTGGCGCCATTTACGCTTGTTACACGACTGATGATGATTGGGATAAAAAAAATCATATTACCACTTACTCTTGCTATGATGACAAAACTTTAATGAGTTTATGTCAGTTTTTAAGGGACACATTACCTTCTCAACATTTTTTTATTTGAAATATTATTGAAAAAGTTTCTTAACAATCATATAAAGTCATCTTGAGGAGAAAAAAAACAACAATTTGGTCGGCTTGTTTAGTTGAATTTAAAATTTTTTAAAATTCCTACTACTTTTTCAAATATCAGTATTTTTTGCTTCAAATTTTATCTGTAGATTTACTGAAATATATTACACAAAACTGTGCATGGAGTTTAAGGTGTATCTAATAGTCGCTTAAATATAGATATTTTACTGAATTTTATGATGAAAAATGAGGAAATTTAACGGTACCTCATTTTATATCTTGCATATAAAAAAACTAAAGAACTGAATGTTTATTGCATGCACAGTTTTATCATATACATAACGATAAGCGCGAACAAAAAATTTGAAAGTTCTATCTTAAAAAGGAAAAAGAACGTAAGCATTTTGATAACATGCAAGTGCAGAAAAGAATGACATGGAGAAAAACCATTTAAATTTGTCACTTGCGCATGTTTTTCATTAGTCATCGTAAAAAAGTTATTTAAATAAAAAGCTAAATAACTTCTGAAATATTAAAGGTACAAATTTGAAATTTTGACGCAATAAGTAAAACGATAAGAGCAATGAAATAAGCCAATAAAATGAGAATTTTTATTTTGGCCATTTTTTGGGTAATGTGTCTCCTTAAAGTCAACGATGAGGGGGCAAAAAAATACCACGCCCCCAGTGTCGTTTATGTTAGCTAAGTCACTGATGATGACCCGAGCATCACTTACCCACCCTACGCCACTGTTGACTTGAGACATGAAACTAACTAAATTGCAACCTAACATAACATCTCTTTGCAGCAAGCATAAAGCACAAGAATCTCACTAAATTTATAATAAATAATTACTAATAACTAAAATAATATAGAAAAATATTTCAATAAAATTATTTCGTACTTGAGTTTCAGTGCTTCATTATATGTTTTGAAAGTTTTCTTACTGTGTTTCTCAACAATTTCCTGGTGATTTCTTCCTAAAACCTATCATTTAAGTTTTTCAGTGAACAATTCAGTTTTTGGATATTAAAAATTATGCATATCTTACATAGGGGGCATAAGAATTTTAGAAAGGCTTAAGTGAGGCAGAGCACAAAAAAGTTTGGGAAACACTGGACTAGATGTTCGAATATCCTTCAAATTGCTTTGCTAATATTTTACACATTTATTTGATTTAAATTTATTCATGAAAGTACAAAACCAAATAAACAACATTTAAGAGCCATTAGTGGAAAAGGCGACGTTGAACACTTTTAAATTATTTTTATAAATCTCATCAAGAGCATTTAATTGCATAACATATTTTGACTATACGTTTTAAATGGTTTTCTTATTACGAAGCGTAAGCGAAAGGCGTAGGAAGGACATCCCATAGATCTTTTAATTAAAAGTTCTGAAAAATAGACAAAAAGAGACTGAAAAAAGTTTTCTTACTTTGGATCCAAAGTTAGGCGGCGACTGTTAAATCTGACTCGGCACAGAACTTTTGGAACTTCTGTTATGCCCAACAATGACTATCTTTGGTTTAATAGTATTGTATACTAGAAAACGTACACCGGAAAATTCTTTAAACTGAAACTAGGAATCGTCAGATATCCAAGTCGACACATTCATTTAGTTAGAAAGTCCAAAGTATTTGAATATTTTAGTGCAACTAAATTTCATTTTAATATTTTCAGAATGAAGTTTACCCTATGAGGCCCATCGGGCTAAAATTCGCTTTAGAATCTTAATATCCGAGATTAATACAACTTCATAGTCAGTTTTGTTTTGTCGGAGGAGCATCTGTGCTAACAAAATCGAACCTTTACGCCGAATCATCATAGCCTGATAATTTCTTGATTCGTGTGTCTCGTCTTTCCTGGTTTGATTGTATCAGCTGTTGCGTTTTGCACGCAATGTTTTGAAAGAATGACACTTAAAATCATTATCATGTTAATAAAAGCGAAAGAGAAAATTCTACATTGAAGTTAATACCCAATGAAATGAATGAATGTTGGCGCAAGTATACGAGTGAAAGATATGATGAAACAATGAAATTGGTTTGGAATTTAGTACAACAAAAAAGAGCATTTCTACAAATTGTATTTTGAATTAATTTTGAAAGAATATTAAAATTGATGAAAACATCGCACAGATTTAAAATTAGTATCAAAGAAAATCTAATTTTTTAACATTTAAAATGGAATAAAATATTTTAGTAACTTGCAATAATATGTTCTGGTGTTATGGACGTTAAAATTTGTATTCATTTTTATTACATTAAATACGAAGCCTTTTTTAAAAGTAAGTACCGTTTTGAAATTCGGTCACTGCAGCCCTACGGCTGACGTTTCGCGCATGCGCGTTGAGTATCTGCATCTGTTGGCTAGCCGCAGACGCCATTACAAAAGATTTCGACAGTATTTAAGTCTGTTTGTGAGTATTTAAAATGCCTTAGTCAATTGAAAATACCGCCCCGACTGTGAAATGCGGTCGGTCATTCGTTATCTTAATGGAAAAGATTGAAAACGGCTGAAATTCATGGGTAGATCACTGAAGTGTATGAAGAAAACATTATGAGCGAAGGAATGGTAAGAAAATGGGCAACAGCATTTAAATATGGACGCACGAGTGTGCATGATGAGGAAAGAAGCGGGCGACCTTCTGTCATTAATGAAGATTTGGTGCTGAAAGTTGGTTGGTGGAAAAGTTCAAAAGAAAACAGACGCTTTACGATTTCATCTTGGTCTAATGAGTTTCCTCAAGTTTCAGGAAGTGTTCTTTATGGAATTGTGACTCAACACTTAAATTATCGTAAGTTGTGCTCACTATGGACAGGCAGAAGATTTCTTTGAGTATGGACTTTAAAAGCTGGTTGTAGGATACGAAAAATGACTTAATATCGATGGAAATTATGTTGAAAAGTAGATTAAAAGTACAGGCTTTCATGTAAAAATAAAATTAATACAAAAAGTACACATTTGTGTTTGTAATTTCAAAGCGGTACTTACTTAAAAACACAACCCTCGCATCTAGACAGAATTTTGAAACATTTCTTCTTATTTAGCACCTACTACTCAAACAATAACCATGTACAAAATATGTTACATGAAGTTCCAACGTCTGCTCTATGTAGTGTTGCATTCTGTGTGTTCCGATTTTTATATCAAGCATTTTACAGAAAGAATGACAGCATAAAAGAATTTATCATGTTACAAAATTTCTATGCAGCAATTTCAGATACAGGATATTGTATTTTTGCCCATCTTGTGTTTAACTTCAAGAAATATTTAAATTCACACTCACATAATTTACGTAAATTCCGCCATGCCAATTGAATTTTGGAATGCTTTGTGATTCTCGTAGGCGTATAAAAATAAGACAATGAGCCGTTAGACTTCACGCAGCATACGCTATTATTTTTGCCATGTGATTGTGCTGTCATTCGGAAAACCTCGCAATATTGGCATTTATTTTTCCGAAACAGTTATTATATGTTTTTCTATTTGTTTGACATATTTAGAAATTGTTTTGAACACCGTTATCTTAATATAAATAAAAGTCATTGTGGGTATGTGGGTGGGTATGTATGTGGCTATGTTCCACATCTCCTCCTAAACCAATGGACGGTTTTCAACCAAATTTTGTACACTTATTATTTAAGAGAAGGGGAAGACACTTATGAACTTTTCCAAGTCCCAAAGTTAATTAAACAGTCAGTTAATTAGAAAATAACCGAAATCGTTTTTCCGCCGTAACTTCGGAGCAAACTGTCCGACAAAAAATATTTTTATACCATCTTAAAGTTCAAATTTTTACCTTTTCAATGATACTAATTTTATTTCTCTGACATTTTCCCTTCGATTGTTATTAATTTTTAAAAGTTCCAAAACTTTAAAATGCGTGCAGACGATTTTGAAATAACGAATATTTATAGCTACTCCGTTGCTAGGCAACGGTTAGACTTTGAACTAATTCACCTTTATTTCCAGCTTGGCGCTTGATACAGTTGCCAAATAGATTTGGCGATTGCTTAAATCGGAAGGTTACCGGAAAACGGTCTATGAATCCAAAATAAACAAACCAGGATCGTCCATTGACGTATATGATATGGTTGTCAGAGTTTTTATAATAGGAAGGTATATTTTGTCTTATGTATTCTTTTAAACAGTAGAAGCAGATGACATATAGCATGGTGGATGATATATTCCAAAGAGCAGATGATACCATTGAGTACAATGATGTAATTTACAGTAACAGAGAATTAAATTAGTCGTCCAATTATGTATTATCAACCGTCAGAACTTTTGACTTCCCCTTTCTATATATAACGAAACATTTACATTCGTAAATTTAAAAAAAGTAGCAATTCAAATTCTTCGCGCACGAAGTCGCGGGTAACAGCTAGTATTATATAAAACCAACTACCATTATATGGATTTTGGGTTTATTATTGCATTTGCATATTTGGGTTTATATTAGATAAACATATGTAATATTTTGCACAAAGATGAAACAATTCCAATGCGAAACATGAGAAAATCCTTTAAATAAACTAGATTTGTAAGGATATATCGTGTGAGCCTATTCCGTAATATTTTTGGGAAATATAATAGCCATATCTCAAAATTTAGCTTGGAGTTAGCTTCAGATTCCATAATTGCGCCCAATTAACGATAACTATGGGTGCCTGTTCCTATGAAAATAAAATTTAGTACAATTTTAAGCACATTTTAAACATGATAAAATTAAACTTGGGTATTCTTTATGTGTGCCCAATTTCACAAATATAGGTATTTATTTTTGAGACAATCACTTTTATCCAATTACAATCATGAGAAAAAATTAAGTACCATTTCATAAAATGGGAAAAATTTGGAATACGGAAGCATTGGTTCAAAATCACGTATGGAGAATAGTGCTACATACAATCAAGTATCGTACATTTTACACTCGAGGTTCGGTCACGAGAACATTTGAGGGACCAACCAGAATTTGAAGGAGGCGAAAAGATATTTCGGTTGACCCGTTTTAATGAAAGCTAATAATGATTTTAAACTTTCATTAATGTTTTTTACTATACGCTTTGCTGGCATATATTTTTGTAAATAATAGCTTGAATGTTCGGGAAGATATAAAGGTTTATTTACAAAATCACAACTTTTCCGCATGGTTTGGCTTATAACAAGCAGAGTTTTCAACCAAATTATACGAAACATGCAGAATATTCGACAATACGTTAAGGGAGTATTGTATTAAAATAAGAAGTCAAAATGTTGAATATTCGAGGAAATCTGAGTATTTGTGGTGAAAATTTTTTAACTACGCAAGTACGAAAGATGACATAATTTTTCTTTCATATTTTTAAAGTCTTATATATATGGCAGCTTATATAAAAATTCCAGTTAAATAATATTAAGATTCGCATTTCATCGAGGTAAATTTCATCAGCATTCTTAAAGAAGCTAAACGATGAGGGCTTTTCCATAATTTTATCTTATTATTATTAATAATTTTTATTTATAATACTTAATTTACTGCAATTCAAGTTATGCACTTAATTTATAAGTGTATATGAGTATTCAACATATTTATAACTTTTAAAAATTTCAATATAACTATTCGAACATTCAAGTTTATTATCAATTTGTGGTAAACCCCTCATCATTTAGATTCTATAAAATGCAGTTCAAAATCACCTTGCTGAAATGCTTATATGTCTCTGAATCTTAAAAGTATTTAACTGGAATTTTTACATAAGCTTTCTTATATATCTGGCTTTGAAGTTATGAAAGAAAAATTATGCTATATTTTGCGCATGCGCAGTTAAACATTATTTATTACAAACACTCATATTTCCTCGAATATTCAATGTATTTAATTCGAATTTTAATATAATGCTTCCCTAACATATTGTCGACTATTCTGTAAGATTCGTATAAATTTGTTGAAAATTCTGCATGTTATAAACAAAAAACACTTGAAAAAATTTGGTAATTTTTTTTAAAGAAACCTTTATATCTTCCAGAATATACGTGCTATTTTTACGAAAATGCATGTAAATATTGCACACATCATTCAAAATCATTGATGAAAATTGCAAATCATTATCAGATTTCTGTAAATTGGGGTGATCGAAAATCCTTTTTCATCTTCATCAATTTCTGGTCGTTACCCTAAATGACCTCGTGACCGAATCGAAGTTTACAATGTGTATGATACTGGATTGTATATTACACGATTCCCCACCACAAATTTTGAACCAATTTTTCCATATTAATTCCAAATTTTTTGCATTTAATGAAATGGTCCTTAATTTTTGAACACCAGTGTACAACTCAGAGTACAACTGAAAAACGTTCGAAAATTGCAAATTAGGTTTTCAGAATATATTTGTGTTTTATGAAATTTGGTGAAAAGTAGTTCAAAAAAATTCATTAGTGAAATCTAAAAATGCTATAGGCAAACATCATGGGGAAATAACTGCAACTATTAAACGCAGAATATTGAATTTATGTTCTAGTACATTTTGTATTTAAAATTGAAACAGACGGTTAAAACAGAGAAGAAGCCATTTTTTACTCAAAACATGGAGAACTGACTAGTTGCGATGGACAAACTAGAATAGTGAGAGATCGGATGCATTTTTTAAATTTTAATGAAGAACTGAAAAGAGATAATTACAATTTTATAGTACACATATTTTCTTCTACTCAGTTTCCCTTTACACTTTCAGTTGCGTACGTACTTCGTAATTTGATTGAAAACTCTGCTTGTCATAAGAATAAGACATGCAAAACAATTTGAGATTTATTTTAACAAATCTTTATATCTTCCCGAATATAAGTGCTATTTTTTCAAAAATGCATTAAGTATTGCACAAACCATTGATGGATGTTGGCCATTGGTAAAAGTTAAAAATAATTATCAGCTATCTGTATGAAATGCGAGAGCCGTATCATTTTCTTTTTCGTCAACTTCTGGTCGGCCCTCGTGACCGAATTTCACTGTAATATGTTAGTTCACAAGATTATAGTGAATTTCGGTCACGAGAGCGGACCAGAAATATGTTAGTTCACAAGATTACAGTGAATTTCTGTTACGAGGGCCGACCAGAAATATGCTAGTTCACAAGATTATAGTGAATTTCGGTCACGAGGACCGACCAGAAATATGCTAGTTCACGAGATTCTAGGGATTATCATTAGTATGTTTTCTTATTAAAGTAACACACTTACATATACCTTTCAGTTTTTCAATGTTTTTGTATTCGTATTTAAGATAGTATTTGAATTTTAACAGTAGAGTAAAGTAATTTCCTGGTACTAGTCTTCAATTGCAATATTAATCAACAGAAATATGCAATAATTCATTCATCTTTTAGTAATATTTATATATCAACATCGATTTCTGTGTATTCGTAAATGTTTTTGCTAGTTTTTGTACGTATTGCTCATTTATATTTTAATCAAAAGTTGTACGAATATTTTTGGTGCTAGTATAAAGTGGTATTCACTTCAACAAATCACTTCTTTCAGTAAACAAAGTTTGTTTCATTCCAATTGTTAAAAGTGTTCTCTGTGATCAAGACTCAATAAGACAAAAATATTCTGGTATCAATCAAACACTAAAAGTCTAGTTTAGTTGAGTGTTTTAAAAGAAAATTGTTTCAACTATTTAGTAATATTCTGTAATAGCCTAATTTGTCGTAACATTCATAATATTATTTTCTCATATGATAATAATATAGTATAATATATATATTATACTATATATATATAGTATAATATATAATATTTTATGCTCTAGAAATTATTTAACCAACTCAAATAAAAAACGGAAGTCTTCGAATTCGTAATGAAGAAACAGCAGTTAAACACTTATG
Organism: Araneus ventricosus; assembly: GCA_013235015.1. Lineage (NCBI taxonomy): Eukaryota > Metazoa > Arthropoda > Arachnida > Araneae > Araneidae > Araneus > Araneus ventricosus. The sequence continues at coordinate 11,617 of BGPR01019524.1, forward strand.
TAATATCTATTGCTAGCCATCACTGTATTTTTTTAATGTGTTGCATGTTTCTATTAAGCTTTTAAAAAATGTTAAACAACTTGATATCAAGCAATATATTTCTTCGACTCTGTCATGAAGATGCAACTATCATATACTAGCTAAATCGAGTTTGTATTTATTTATTTATTTCTTTTTTTAATCCTCAATAAAGGTCCATATATACCAACCCAACCGACAGGGGGCCGTCTTGGTTCCGAGTTCGTGAGTTCACAAGGTTGTACGTCTCACAGTTTTCTACAAATGATTGCGAAGAATCGTCAGCATTGTGTCCATATCAACTCTAAAGTTTTCGCATTTTCCGAATTATGCTCAACTTTCGGATACGATTGCACAGAAGCTGCTGCCCACTCTCCCACCAGGGGCCACCACGAGTACGTGGATGAGAAGTCACCACATAAGTAAGCAGGTTCTAGCTCCTAGACGTGGGTATAGAAATGGTAGTGTGGCTCTTTGGACCCATCTCCGACGACGGGTACCCCCTTTAAAGAGAGTTGGTCCTCGTATGAGCCGCTCGTAATAGGAGCTATTTTCGGGCCGACTTCAGTACCCGATTTTTTGCCGTGGCGGACGGTCTTTCATCGCCGACCCGGATGTTACGGCAGGGTGGGTAAGTTTCTTTGTGATATGCTTCTGACTCCAAACTGTTAGGCGTGACGACATAGTTACACAATTTTGGGTGCTTGACTAGAAGGTTAGTGCGGGTTACAGAACTGATTCCCACCCCCAAAAAATGATTTGGAGCGTTGGTGTGGTGTAGATTAATGGAGAGAGTAGTGGGTACTCAAATGTCGTTCACATCAGTCTACCACCGTTCAAAATTATGAAGTTCGTCCTAAAGTATCCTTCGTGTAGCCTCAAAATAATATGTTGATCGAACGAAACTGATACAGTATATTCGCTTTGCTTTAGAAGTCTACAGATATTAAATTTCGTCGGGGACGAAATTTTTTTGTAACGGATAAACACTAATAAGTTCTGTGATCTCATATGAAAAAAAATCTTTGCTCTCCATCGAGGTCTTTAAAGGTTTAGCCATTTTTTTTTTTCCGAATGCGAATTATTGACGCAAAGCTTTGCTTTTATCAGTATTAACAAAATTGAAATTAAATGTCTCTCCATTACCAAAATGGCTCAAATATTTTGATAGTGTCAATCTCTACATTGACTCGCAAACAGTGAGTACGGCCTTCATCTTGAAACGGAAACAAAAATAAAAAATGATGCAATCCTGCTGATTACTGTCTCGCGCTTCTTTATAATCGCGTTCAAATTCAAGGCTCCTGTGCGCCAGAGATCTTATGCAGACTGAATGGCACTCGATGCACTTCGTAATTGGTCTCATTTCTTAACTGTATTCGTAACTGTTGAATTGAGACGAGCGAACTATTTTTTCACGCTCATGAATATCTGTGTGACTCAGCGCTTGCCGCTTCATCCTAATACATTCCTTCTTCGAGTCGGCATCAATAATACTTGCTGTTCCCCCCCCCCCGGCTGTGGAAGGCCTTACACGCTCTTGGGTAGGCTGGGCCGGGGCGGGTTGTAAATAAATAAATAAAACTTGCTTTGTGCGTAGCCATGATATTTTGCTGTGTGTATAGTGGCATAATACTGCGCACTTATATTCGTATTTCTTTCCGTATTCTTCAATATGTTAATAAATTTCCTGTCCTGAAGATCTACGACTAAGTGATTCTTGCAGAAGAATCAAAAGTAGCTCTTACAAGAATGTATATGTGTGCATAGCTTTCGCTTTCTATGGGTATATATCTCGACATCATATAGGTGATTGATACAGATCTTAATAAAATGTTTTATTCCAGCCTAGATTTGTTTACCTGCTCTGTTCTGCTCAGCTCAAATAGCTACAGCTTCTGACTTTCTTAATTTCGTGCCCGACTTCTTCGGAATGAAATCCATCAGAAATCCCTGCACATACATCGTTCTTAATGACTTCAAAGAGCATTTATGACCATTTCGAAGAAAATCGGACATCGCGTTAGGCAGTGACTGCGTAACAAACGAATTTACATGCAAACAGACGAAATGCCGAACGGTCAAGTTGAAACAGGACCTCGCTTCGCTTGATCTACTAAACTAGTAGTTCTGTGAATACAAATAAAACTAGCGGGAGTGGCCTCCTCTAAACTTTCTCGCATACGACTTACACGGGTGGGCATGTGGGGGGATATACACCGCGCGCCCGAAATTTGCGGGTATGAAATGGTATTCCCTAAGGTGGGGAAAACGCTCAAACACAAAAACTTTATAAAAAATAAAATGTAGAAGCCAGTAAAAATTCCAGGAATGCAAGTAAATTCAATTGAAAAAATTCTTGTAAGACATTAATTTCCCAAGAAAACAATTTTTACTATCATAACCTCAGTAGTGGCAATAGCAAGTATCGAAGAAGTATCTTGATGAAATAATGAGATTGATATTTATCCCGACAATATGAAAATTGTAGAGATTTAGTAGAGAATAGTACACGAAGAAGTATTTCACGAATAACTCATAACATTCTTCAACATTTTATAACATGAACCGTTTGGTGGAATCAGTGAAGAACCTTTCACGAAAAGAGAAAAACAAGATTAGATGGAACTAAACAGGAAAAGAACAACTGTCAATAAGAAAACTATGATTTGATTTCTTTCGCTCTCTTTTATTTAATGCGAATTGTTTACCCAAATCTTTGCTTTCACCAGTATTAACAAAATGACAGTGAAATATTTGCTTTATCAGTATTAGAGAAATACCATTATGTGTCTGATTTTATCGCATTAATAAAATTTTTAAAAAATTGCACGTATCGCCTTTACCAAAATAATTCAAACGTTTTAATGGTGGCAAACTTGCCGTAAGAAACAAAACATATTCATCGCTTTCTATTGCTTCATAAAACATTTATGCCAAATTCGTATAAAATCGAACAACGCATTTGGTCGTAATTGCATAACAAACAAATTTTCAGACAGACAAAGTGCTGAATGGTTGCGTTAAAACGTAGACTTCGCTTCGCTCGATCAATTAAAATTCCAAAATCTCCACTAAAAGTACGACAGTATTTAGAAACTGTTCTAACAGGAAAGGTGGGAATCAATCAACAAAGCAGATATTTTATTGAAATTTATTAAATAGCTTACAAGCAGTTAGATTATCGGAAAGTAGCTTTTAATTTCATCTAAAAGTTTTCAAGATCTAAGTATTCTTGCCAAAATATTTATATCGATATAGAACAATATGTAATAGAGTTCAATGATTTACTCAACGAAAGTATATTTCGGCACATGGGTTCAATGTCTGATCAATTTCAGATTACTTTCGTCGGTTCTATGATACGAAATATGCTTTCAATTTTCATTCATAATTAGCTGAAATATGGTTGCTGAAATATAATTGCCATGCATAATTAGATTAGGAGTCAAGTTCTAATGGATTCTATTCTAATGGATGTATTGTAATACATCTCATCTAATCCTAGTAGTTCTGAAAACAGTAGACCTCGAGTCTAAAAAAATATGATCTGTTCTTTATCAGAATCGTTATGGGATTTTTTTGGAATGCAAATTTGGAACACAAGACTCTGTTTTTAATAGTATTCACAAAATTACAATTAAATGTCTGTAATGTCTTTTTTTTATCAGTATTAACAACATTACAAATGTCTGGACATTCCCAAAATGTTTCAAATGCTTTAATGTTCACAACTGACTCAACAAACATTGCAACCATTAAATCGGCCCACCATTTCGAAACGGAATGAAAAAAAAACCTCTTACACATAATTTTTATGACTTAAGTAACATTCATGCCAAATTCAAAGTAAATCGAACAATGCGTTTTGTCGTGACTGCGCAAAAAAAGAAAATACAGACAAACGGCGAAATGCCGAACGATTGATTTGAAACAGAACCTCTCTTCGCTCGGAAAATAATGTATTTAATCTAATAGATTGAACACTAGCTGCATGGCCCGGCGTTGCACGGGCAATCTTTAATAATGGGATATTCCCGGGCGGAGAGAAGTGAGATAACGTGAGGCCTTGGGATCCATATTTTCATACGCCCGGCTCAGTTTTTTTTTCAACAAATATTGTTACTTACTTTCCCCAACAAATGTAACTATTCTTTCAAATCTAGTCTTTTTATTACTAATTTTCATATGTCCGTTTCCGGTTTATTTTTTTACACATATTGTCGCTAACGTAAACTTTACGTTTCCCCCAAAACGTAAAAAATCCTTTGAATCCTATATTGTTTAATTAAAATTTTTAAATCCAACCTTTTAATTACCTTATAGTTAATAACCCAGCATTTCTCGGAATCCACATTTTTTCATATGCCCGCCTCTGTTTTCTTCCCTACAAATATTGTCACTAAGCTTCCCCAACAAACGTAAATCTGTTTTGAATCCTCTCTTGTTGGATTAAAACTTTCAGTTCTAGCCTTTTTACTACCTTAAAGCAGTTTGGTTTGAACGAAAACGCGAGAATTCTTATGCTTATAAATTAAAATAGATTAGAATGATATTTGTTCTGCAAAAAAAAACCGAATTATAATGAAAAAAACAGATAAAAATGAATAAATATTTTCCCCCAACAAACGTAAATGTTGCGAAACATCTAACGACAAAAAAAGAAAGAAAAATGCAGGAAAACAATTTTTTTCAATTGTTAATAAATCCAAACACAGAAGAACACAGAAGCTCGCTCAAAAGGAAATACCAACTTCCGTTAAATAAATAAAAAAAAATGCAACACCGGATGCGAAAACTAATAATAGGACAAAAAAAGAATCCGCCGTGAGTGAATTCACCATTCTGCCAATAGATGGCAGCACGTCAATTCATTCATTTTGACGTTTTTAATTAATATCTTTTTAATCAATTGTAATTTCGGAATTTAAATGGCCGAAATGGATTCCTTGGATTATTCCCCATCTTTTGGTACTTTCCGCGTGCTTCTCCGTTCAGCTGTTCGTGAGAAGATAGCCGGACATACATACATACATACGTTTGCTTACCTTCGAATTTTAATAGGATAGATAATATATATAATATAATAGATTTAACATAATACATCTAATCTAATGGATCTAACATTATGCATCTAATCTAATGGAACTAACATTATACATTTAATCTATGGATCTGACATCCAATCTAATCTAATGGATCCTTAGTCATGCACATATAGAACGGATACGCTTACAGATTGGTATTTCTCCAAGATATGGATGATTCTACAAAATATACAAAAATAAAGTTTAAATAAAATAAGTTTTATGTAACGGTTAACTGATCGAAAATACCACATAAATGTGTTTTTGATTTTCGACAATTTTCTCATGTTTCACTGATTCTTCAAACATGCTAACATGTTAACTATTTCAAATCCTTTTTTCATGGAAATGCTGCTGAAACTTTAAAACTGTTTGTAATCTTCAGAACCAAATGCATAAATAAATTTGTTTATCATTTTGTTAAGGAAATCATACAAACAATGATTATAATAAGACTTTCCTGCATAAATTATTCGCAGTGAATAAAATTATATTTGTTACAAATAAGATCAGCAAAAGCAGATTTTCAATGAATAAAGTTTATTTTTTTTAATTGTACATTTGAAAATGTCTGAAACCTCAGGATTAAGATAAGAATTAACTGGCCAACTAAAACATGAGCTGAAAAAAACCCTAACCTTTAAGAAATCCTTTCTTTTACAAACCTTGCATTCTTTGCAATAGTTAATAAAAGTAATTTAACGCAACGCAACTCTTTCCCACAATTTCGAATTTAGCTTCCGATAAAATTATTTTGTAACAGCTTGGGCGACAATAACTCTGACCTCGACAGTAATTTTGCTTTTTTCAACAAAGGAAGAAATTTTTAAAATATTTTAATCTAGCAGTTAAAATGTATTTCATATTCTTACATTATAATTCTGAATAACAATTTCAAACAAAATCTGCATTCTAAATTCTCAAAAGTATTGTCACCAGCTTAAGTATTTGCACCCACAACACGCAGACGATAAAAATCATAGGGGGAAAGATACAATCGGTTTTAGTGAGTAAATTAGAAGAGAATATATTAAATTAACTTAGGTAATAGATGATATAATAAATTAGAAGATGTCATTTTTTTTTCCTTTTTAGGTATGTATGTGATATGTATTGTGGGGGGGGGGGAATTTTGGGAAATATTTTTTTTATAAATGCTTTTTCTTTACCTAGTACAAACAAAATTAAAAGATTTTTACTTCATATTTTCTCGTATACAAAGTAGACAATTGGGAAGTATTGTAATCACCAAAAAATCGACTACCCGAATTTTGATGATTCTACACTTTTAGATCTCCCTGATTCCGAAAAACACATTTTTCGATTTATGCTTCTTTGTCTGGGCTGGCGCCTTTCAACTGTGAATTGGCATTTTGCCGATAAATGGTTGTCAGAATATGTGAAAGCGCCAATGCGTGCACTGCTACGTTCTCACCTCTTTGCTATCTTCTCTTGAAACATGTACATAGTGTATGTGTGTAATCGTAAAAATAAATGCTGTGTTCGTGAAGAAGGGTTCTGCTTTAAATTTCTAATAAAACGATCATTACATTATACGCATTCTAACCCACTGCTCTCCGTGAGTTTGGACAGATACAATCTGTCTATGAACAAGTTAACTCGAAAGCGGATTGAGCTAGACAGTTGAGGTTTTGTGACGGTGATATTTGATCTGTTATTGAATTTTAGATTTAACACACAATTAATCCATAACTAGCAGTACGCGCACAGCGTTGCCCGTGGAATCAGGACTTCAAGAAACTGGAAAAAAAACCGCCCTCAATGACACGAAAAAGTTTTCTTAAAAAAATCAAAACAAAAAACACACATTATTTGATTTTGCCCCTTACTTTTCTTCGCTACAATGACATTTCAACTGTAGAAAAATAGTACAGAGTACGTTAATCTGAAACAATATTAAAAAATGGCAACATGAAAATGATTATTATACAGACAGCAAAATATGTGAAACAATTAAACACTTTAAGACACTGCCGAAAATAATAATCGAAGGCATTCAGTTAAAGTGTACGACATATCCTGCGCCTTACACTTCAGGTTTAACTTTGAAGCCACATTATGTAAATAGCTCCTTGAAGACATATTTAATTTTTTTCAATCTTCTGTAACTAAAGATATCAGACGCGAAGCAAAGGGATTATGACGTCAAGAGGTTTAGACGAAATGCATGTTGCCCGTGGAATCAGAACTTCAACAAAATAAAAAATAAAAAAAATCGCCCACAGTGACACGAAAAAGTTTTGAAAACAAAATCAAAACAAAAGATATAAATTATTGATTTTCTCGCTTATTTTTCTTCGCGATAATGACAGTTGACAGTAAAGAGTAAAAAATAAACCAATATTTTCGAAAAAATTTTTAGGATTTAAAAGACTGATTCCTATAAACCAGGTAAAATGTTAAAGAATGAAAACCGAATGAAATCTTAAACGATTTCAAATGGAAGAATACGCCTCGAAAGATACAGACAAGCATAATTTCTATAGTAATTAAATATATCCAAAATGAATCAAAGAAGAAAAGAAAAAGAGAGATTAAATCTTCCACTTCAGGTTTAAACTTTTAAGCCATATTATGTAAATAGCTCCTTGAAATCAATTTCATTTTTTCTAGTCTTCTCTAACTAAAGATATAGTCCGAACGTACTGGTATTGTTTGCTTGACGACTGCGTCCAGCGAACGAAGGGAATAAATCACGACTGTTTTTTTCCGCCAGATGGCGTTGCCAAGGCAAAAAAGTGCGAAACGGCATGCTTCTTCACTTTCGGTATTCGAGAAAAATTCTCTGATCCCATCAAGAAATAAATTAATTTAAAATCGGAGAAATAAAATATTTTAACCGTTCTTGTTTTAAATCAGTGAAAAATAATTGATTTACTACCAGAGAAATTTTGAAAATGATTTCGTTATTAGAACATCGGATGGAAGAGTTTTAAGAATTCCGGAAAATTTTATTTTTGAAAAGTGACTATTTTTAAAAAAATTCCCAAAATTCAGTAAATTACATTAGAAATTCGAAACTAACTTCATTAGAACGGAAATCGTGTGGTCTCTTTGATGGTGTGTCTATTGTTTTCGTACAATTATTCAAAGCTATTCTATTTAGAAATTAGTGCGAAAAATCAACCAAAACAACACAAAATATTAAATAAAAAATTTTCTAGATTAAATTTTAGAATTCGGCTTCGAGGTGCATTGAGTCACCATTAAGACTACCTGTTTGCCAAATTTCAAGGTTGTAAGTGCGATAGATTCGTCTGGACCATGCACGCAGACACGCACACAAACATTGCCTTTTATAAGTATAGATGCCTTCCAGAAATTTAAAATTCATTCAATACCATATTAGTAAATGCACATAAATTATAAGGCAAAAGTTGGATTTTGAGAGAAACAGTTCATCACACCTGATTAATTTAACATTTTAAGCCAATGGCCAAATAAGTTTGCCTTGTGTAGTCTTGATCTTTAAAATAAAACATCCAGGTTTTAAAATACAAATTTAAATAAACCAGTCGGGATAACTCTCTAGAAGTCAGTGTATGAGAGATAAATGATGACAGAAACATTTTAGATAAACATAACAATTTATTTAAAATCTAATTTTACTTTCATGGCTAAATATATGTTTCTATGTTCTCTCTAAATATTTGTTTTTCTATGTTATTTTTCCAATTTATTAGCCATTTCGAATTTAGTCCACAGCCCTTGAAAAAGTGGACAAGAATGGATTCCTTATTTGTTTAATTGGATTCTATCAGAGTTTATTTCGTGGTTTTTACTTTATTTGAATTATCCTTGACTTCCTTTGTTTGCTGTATGCAGCGGCGTATTGCGCGGTACTTAAACATCTTTTAAATTTTGTAATGTATGTTTAAATTATTTTTAAATTTGCTTTACTTACTAATTTAACTTATTTGATTATCTTGATGCAATAATTTTGTAAGATATTTTGAGCCATTTTCATTCATTAATTAAAGAATTGTAGAATTTAAATAAGCGTCTACTGTTTTCATAGTTCTTGCTAAAACCTGGTTTACTTTAAAGCCTTATTCCAACGGCGTGTGGCTTGGATAAACATCGTGTCGCTCGAGGTTCGTACTTGTGGACTGTGGTTGGTGGAATTCGAATAGTTCTCCGTTCCTATGGCACGTGGCTTTGCAAATATCTCGGCAGCGCTCGAGTGAACGGATGCAATGGCGCCGTCTGGCCTCTATACTTTTCTTTCATGCGCGAGCTATTTACCGCCACAGCGCAGGAAACCACAGATGCACTTACAAGCCCACGCGCCACATCGATTCTTCCCGTTCCGACGATGGGAAATAACGCGAACCTCGGACGAAACTCGTGGAAAGACAGACTGTTGGAACGCAGCTTAAGACGTTTCATTTCTAAAGAAATCATAAATCTTGCGCGAATTCATTGCTTTTGCAGGCTTCTTCAACAGGTTCCTTTCCAGTAAAATATTCATTGTGATTTCTCGTCTGTCATACACGATATACCTTACTCACGCAGTCATCTTGGAAGGATATTTTCTTGCAAAGAAGGATCTAATAGATCATTCCGTGCTGTCATTGGTTTGTATCATCTTCTTCCTTCGAAATTATTTTTAATAGAAGGCGGGACAGAATTATATAAAAATGTTAATTTTGACAAGAAAAAATTTATTCATTGATAAACATTCGGGATTAACTAGTATTTAATGATTTCATGAACAGAAAATCACATCTTTCAAATGATGTTCGTTTTCGTTTATGTAATGAAGTTTCGCAGAAAGTTTTCTAGCATCGCTTGCTTTGGTTTAATTATTAGCGTTCCGATTTGAAGCAACACTAGGTCTATTTTGGGACGGACCTCGTCATTTTGAGCCGCGGTCAGATGCTGGCACCCCCTCTCAAAATTTCCGTACCACACTATCTGAAGGACGTTTGACCCCCTACGTATGATTTAGCGTGCAACGGTCCCAATGCAAGACGGATCTTCAGTGGAATCGGGTTTCGAACCTGGAACCCTCCGGCTCCGAGACAGCAGAGTAGCTTTAATTTCGAAAGGTTGCTACCGTAACAGTTTCAACATTTTCCGGGCACGCGGAGACCTAGTGATAAGGTCCCGGCTTCGGAGCCAGGGAGTTCCAGGATCCAATCTGTATTTCACTGACGATCTGCCGTGTTTGTGGGCCTTGTGCGAGTGGGTCGAAAATCCTCCCGCTGGTGTTGTACGGAAGTTTGGAAAGGGAGGTGCCAGCTCATGTGTCGACCTCGTCATCTGACCGCGGTTCAAAACTACGAGGTCGTCCCAAAAAACCCAATGAGTTGCTTCAAAACGGGACTTTAAAATAACTAAACATTTTCCGGAGTACGTAACTTACGTGGATTGCCAGATTGTTTTGTTTGCATTTACGATTCTCTTACATGAAAATTAACCCTACATAAGATGGTTTTATGGAAGAAAACTGAGTCATTTTAAAATTTCTCTCTATTTGTTTATTATAGAATTAGCTGTTAGGCACTGATCTTCTTAGGAGTAATAAAATTTATGTCATCAAAATCGGTTCGGAATTTCCGGTGGGACGTTCCGTTCAATGTTGTTCTAAAATATGTCAAATTACTTCAATATGGGATATTTAGTTCCTAACCCTCAACATGAACTTCGTACACCATTTTGTCGGTGAATTGCAACAGATCGATGCATATGCATGACAAAAAGTTATTAAAGTCTAAAAATATATCCCCATCATTTATTTTCTTTGCTTATTGTTACATACTGCAAAATAAGCTGAAATATTATTTGTTATTTAAGAACGAATTGCAAGAATGCAGAAAATGATTTAAAAAATAGCACACCTTTAAGGAAACACTTAATCTATTAAAACATCGTTACGTCTCTTAAATTTCTTGCATGACATTTCACTCTTTCTTCTCACCAAATGATACGTGGAAATCTGACATTTCCGTCAATAGAATCGCTTCTGGACTTCCACAAACAGCACTGCCCCTGGATTTTGAGGGCAATATTTGTGCACAAATATGAAGTGAAGCTTTCGTAAATAAATTTTTGTAGTCCGATGAATGTAATTTCTCAAAAAAAATCAGGATATCAATTTATGTATCCATTTTCTAGTTAGAATTTTTTTTATTAAACTTACTCTAAGAAAACATAAGCTTTCACCAAAAGATGAAAATGAATGAGTTCAATTTTATTCACAGTGGGAAATATTTCAAATGATTAAAAATTCTATGAATAATTTTTTATGTTGTTTACTGCTGTTCACTTATTTTTAATATAGGCAACTACAATTTATTATTTATTTTCTGTCTAATGTTTTGTAGGAGTTGGGGAATACAGAACATAAATTTGACTTTATTTTATAATCTACTAACAATTTCTGATCTACGCATAAAGGAGCTGGGTGTATTCCTACTAGTCCCTGGGCACACGTTGGGTTGAAACACACTGCTTCTGATATGAGTTTAACGTATCGCTTAACTGCCTGTGTGTAACCTGGAAACTTTCTATTCAGATACTTCACCAGTCCGAATAGGGGAAATGATTTCATCATCACTAATGTTTCGCAACAGCGGGGACGACGTTAAACTGCAAGCATCCATTTAAATAATTTCCGTAGGTTAAAAATTGAATTTTGGCATCCTGAAATTTCTGATCGTTTTTCTCTTTGCGACTGACTGCCTAGTCTGATGCCCAGTTTTCTGATGTGTTTTTTGTAATCCAGTATCATTATCAGAATCATATATTCAGCATGGGCAACAGAATGCATTGCATTCGTTTACAGGTCAATATATTAAGTAAGTTTTCAGAAAATTATGTTAATTTCTTTAAACACGTGCTTTGGGTTCTGTGAACTAATTCCTGGTTTTAATATTAAAAACTGTGCCATAGACGACTTCTAAAAAGTTCTTTTGAATTAAATGAACCACCAAGTACTTTGCATGCTGTTTTTAACTACATGAAATGTGATAATTGGCTATGATAGCGAATAGACAAAATTCCAATAACTTTGTCAATTTTATGGCAGGTGCAATACCTGGAAGATACCATTGATCCTTACTGAGTTCTTTTTCATCAACATTGGGATTAGGCACGTAATGTCCGTGTTTTCCCATAAATCAGACTTCTAAGTATCATCTGGCGAAAAGAAAGAGTCAATGGTCATGAAAAAAAACAATTTAAGACACGTAACGATGTTTTAATAGATGAAGTGTTTCTTTAAAGGTCTGTTAAATTTATTAAAGTTATTTTCTGCATTCTTGACATTCGTTCTTAAGTAACAAATATTATTGTAATTTTGCAGCTTAGTTTTGCATTGCGTTACAATAAGCAATGAAAATAAATGAAGTTGATATAATTTTAAACTTAAATACTTTTTTGTCATGCATATACATCGATCTGTTGCAATTCACCTCCAAAATGATGTAGGAAGGTTATGTTGAGGGTTAGGAACTAAAAATTCCATATTGAAGTAATTTCACATATTTTGCAGGAACATTGCAGGGAACGTGCCACCGGAAATTCCGGACCGATTTTGAGGAAATAAATTTTATTACTGTTAAGAAGATCAATACTTAGCAGCTAGCGCTATAATAAACAGATAGAGAGAAATTTTAAACTTTTAACAATTATTACAAAACTGTCGATTTTCATCAATGTTTACGATTTTCAAGGGCGCTGCGGGGAGGGAAGATATCAATCAATTTCATTACTTTTTTCCCTCGTTTAATTTCTCACCCATTTGCAACTTTTCTGCGGTATAGCGACATGAAAAAAAAGTAGAGTTTTTTCGGCCCATACGTATGTCATCTAGCATCTAACTGCATGTTGTCAACCGAAGCATAGCGCATCCTTTTTCTCCATCTACAAGGCACACATTTGCTCAAATTGGATGTGTATCAGTAAATTATAATTCAGCCCATTCCCTATGTAATAGAAGGGAAAAAATTATGTCGGGAAGTCGGAAGGGGATGGTACGTTCCATTTGTGAGGGAAAAAAGGAAGTTACAAAGAAAAACCCCCGACCTGCGTAAGTGATAGGGTCAATAATGAATGACCGGCCGCCGCGACAAAAAACTCGGGCACTCAAGTCGACCACTAAATAGGCCCCATTACAAGCGGCTCATGTTACGACCCCTTCTCCCTCTTTTAAGTGGGTACGATCCGTCTTCAGAGATCGGCCCTAAGAGCCACACCATCACTACTATATCCCACCGAAACTCTACTTATATGGCAGATTCTCATCCCCATATTTTAGAGGCCCCCTTAACTGCGAAGGAGAGATAAAGAAAAAAATTGTCACCCACTCTCCATCATTTGCACCTCTAATTTCATAAATGTTGGAGCTAGGGGGATTTAAAAGAATGGGAGAGATTGCAAATGATGTGTGGGTTTTTTCGCACGAGGTGTCACATGCGCAGGTTAGAAAGCAGTCAAAGTTAGGAGACAATAATCAATTTTTAATCATTAACTTTTACATAATGCAGCTATCGTAAAACTTTCAGTACAAAAAATATCCGCTAATAATGCTGAGGCGATAATTCACCTAATTTGAATTATCTCGTTATCTTCACTCGTAAGGAAGATATGGGTAAATGAAAATTTCAATCCCCATCATTTCCACTCCCGATGAGCTGGATAACCCATTTACGAAATCCGATGATGAGATGCTTTTCTCTATTGAGGATACATGATAAACCCATCTACGAACTCGGTCGAAATTTTCACCTTCCTTACAACATTTTACTCGCCAGTTAAAATATAATCAAAATTACTAACTTGTTTGCAAGATATGGAAGCATTACCTATCTATAAACTTTTAAACGAAGGATGGTTTGGGCTTCTAGGGACTAAGATCAGATAAACTGTTAAGAAATTCGTGTCATGAGAATAATTGCAGTAGGTAGTATTTCTATAATTAAACTACACTACTGGCCAAAAGTATTGCAAGATTTGTAAAGTGTGAAACATTTGGAGTTAATTTGAATAAAATGGTACACAATCAGTTGTGGAAAATCGTGCCAAATCACATTTTACAGTGAAGATTTTGTCACGAGGACATTGAAGGGTCTTCTGAGGGACATCTTCGAGTATTAATCGTCTAATCTCAATTTTAATTTTGTATTTAATTTATGAGTGGAGATGGATACTCAGGATATTCAAATTTGATAAAATTCAGATAGCTGTTTTGATTTGTGGAAAACCCCTCGTCATTTTGTTTCTCTTAGAGAAGAACAGAAATTTAACTGGCTGCAATGCTTACAACTTTCCAAATTTTAATTGTATTCGAATGAAATTTTTATATAAGCTGCCTTAGATATCTGGCTAAGACGTTGAAAAAGAAAAACTACACTATGTTTCGCGCATGCGCAGTTAAAAAGTATTCAATACAAATAATCATTTTTCCTTTACTATTCAACGTGTTTACTTCAAATCTTAAATACAATGCTTCTTTAAAACTATTGTCGAGTATTCTGTAAGTTTCGTAAAATTTGACTGAAAGCTCTGCATTTTATAAACAAAAAACATGCGAAAAAGTTGGGATTTTTTTAAAAGAAACTTTCATTTTTTCCCAATATTTATGCAATTTTTACGAAAATGCGCGTAAGCAATGTGCATAAAAAGTAAAACAATTGATGAAAGTTTAAAAACATTATCAGCTTCCTGTGAAATGGGGTGAGCCTAAATAATTTTCGTCTTCATCAATTTGTGGAAGGTTCCTTAAATATCCTCGCGACAAAATCTTCGCTGTAAAATGCGAGTTCCCAAGATTCTCAACAATTGATTGTGATCCATTGTGTTCAAATTAACTCCAAATTTTTCGCATTTTGCCAATCTTGCAATACTCTTGGCCCGTAGCGTGTCTAAAGTAATAAAGTTATCTGAAATGAATTTGAACGGAAATGAAAATATATTTTTCTTTTCTATAATTTTTTAAGCTAAATATCTGTACGTTTTAAAATAAAATTCAAGTGTCTTGCTGCATTTGACCAAAAGTTTTAAGACTAAAACTTGCAGTTCAAAGGTCGAGTAAATTGAAATTAAGATGCACTGAAGATTATGTAAGTAAGAGGCGCTATTAAAAATGTTGCTTCTGTTTGATTTTAAAGCTTTGATATAGACAGTTAAATGCAGCTTAAAATCAATCAACATTCATTTCTGATAATAACGAAGTATTTTATTCTCTTATGTAATTTATAATTGTATTGAAATAAAGATTCATCATCCCTTTATTTTAGATACTGTTCAACCTTCAACTGCTGTTCTGGATGCTCTCAGCTTCTTTTGTAGTCTCACTGGTCTTCGAGGCTCCTATATTAAGAATTACTGCTTTGTTCTTCAGAGAAACTAAACAAGAAATTAAAACTAGTAAACAAGAATAGAGAAAATATGGGCTTAGTTATTGAAATTATTTTTAATTTCTACCAATTTTTACTCTACTTTTGTTATAATTTCTTTTTTGTATCTCTACTAATAATAAAAGTGAATGTTTGTCTATGTGTGTATGTGTCTGTTTTATCTTTGTGTCTATTAGAGCTTTACAGAATAGACCATTGCACCTAGAGTTATCAAGTTTGGCACAGTTAAATGCTCACTTTAGAAAGATTTTTTAAGAATCTTATTTAGAATTTTAATTATTTAAAAATAAAGCAAAATTTGGGTGATTTTTAGTGATAGTTTCCAGAAATACTATCACAGAAAAATAATTTTTACGCCTTTTTAAAATTCAAAGAAATTATCTTTTTAATGATATCAATATCACTGTCGCCTCTTCTCCCCCTTATTTTAATAAATTTAAAAAATATTTTTTGAATAAAAATACTTATGATTGTGGCAATGAAATTCAATGACAGACGTCATTTAGCCATATGCGTCAAAGATTGCGAGATTTAGTTTCGTATTTTTATGACATGCTCAGATATATCAGGTCCACCATTGTCATAAATAACTAAACAGCAATTTAACTAATGCATTAGGGCAGGGGTTCCCAACCATTTAATCTCGCGTACCCCTTGATTAGTCTTTTTGTTTTCGCGTACTCCCAACTGTCGCATCCCCCCTCCAATCATCTATCTACGAACAAAGTTTTTATCAACAATGTTAAGGACTTAGGTAAGCCTAAGAGTGAAATGATTCGAATTAATAATGTTTGCAGAACCAATTTTTGATTTTACATTTTATTCAGTTTTTACAATAGTATTAGATCAATGCTAAAACAAATGGAATCAGTATTGTAATAATTTTAGTTTTCCATTTGCTTTCTTTTGTCTTATTTTAACCGTAAGCTTTAGAACTTGCATAGCTTTCGCTTTTACTTTTCACACGAACTTTGGGAAACAAGTTTCTGTAACTTTTTAAAAACCCTTATGACTTCTTGTGTCCGCCATTACCAGCTTTGATTTCGCGTTGGGAACCTCTACATTAGAGGAAAAGTACTAAAGTAAAAAATGTTTCATTTTTAACACGTTTTTTAAAAATGCTTGAAACCGAGAATCAGCGTTTTCATTACTTATAGTTTCGTTTCTCTACAATACCCCACGTTTTTAAGACCTCTAGTTTTTTTCTCTACAATACTCTGAGTATGGACACTTTAACTGTAACCATGATGCTATCGCAGAACAAACGCTCTGTAAGAATTAGTCTCATTAGCATTGGAAATGGAGGACTAAATCCTTATTAGCTGGAGAATGGAGGTCGTACCTTCTGATTCAGATTTACACCAGTACATTTCACACCTGCTCTTATTCTAACCGAAAGAGGGGGAATAACACATTTCTTACCAGTTCAAGGCATTGAGAAAAGGGAATACTTTAAATGACAGCAAACACAGATATATGCTTTTAAACCTTCAAACATTATCATATGCAAAAAGTGAAAGAATTTTACATAGCTTCTACGTTTTGATTTTATTTATTATCTCTACACTAATACTTGGAAGAATGCATCTATTACCGTAAAGGTGAAGAAAGGTGTACTGTAAGATATTACCTCACTGTTCAGTGGATTATCTGAATGTTTGAACAGCTATTCATTTTAGAAATGCATAATAATCCTCCACAGTTGCTGAGAAAATGTCAAGACATTAAAAATATTATAAGATAATATTCAGTATCGGACCAAGAATTATGCAGACGCATGAAATCTGAAAAGAGGTGACGCCAGATATTGCAGGACAAAATCTCTCTCCAGTTTTAGAAGGTAAGTAACATTCACATAAGGAGTTTTGCTTTTATTATAATTTTAAACATCCTAATTTAGAATTCCTAACAAAGCACTTCGGATTTTATATTTTGAATTTCTGTTAAAGAATAAGCTTAACCCCTTAATTTGTTTGGCCGCACGCTATACAACCATCGAATTATCACGATTTTAAACTT